>PNEQ01060605.1:0-55760 GCA_003012365.1 Medauroidea extradentata | reverse complement strand
GAGGTCGTTTGCAATTGATGTAGTTTCACTAATGCTGTATTCAAATAAGAAAATACACGGGACTACGTGCAGTTATTCGCTACCAACCATACAAACAAAAATGTAACTGTTGTTAATGTTGGCTTATATGCAGTAACGGCTAGTGATTTTTTTCAAAGGTTAAATCTTTAGTGCTCACTTTATTCCGAATGGCCTATAGCTTGACTTCTGGGCTGGAGTCGCATCTTCATGGCTGCAGGTTTAGCAATTGACTTTGGACATTAATTCCACAACCATTCAGATTATGTAATCTTAGCAATTCATTTTAAAAATAGTTCCAGTTAATTATAACTTATTATAGTTCTCTGGATTTTGGTAACCGAGTGTGCCGAACACATTCATAAAAAGGTTTTCAAAACTGTCATGCAAATTTAATTTATTGGAACATTTTAGTTAAATTATCGTGATTTTCAATTACACAAAAAGACTGGAAATTCATAATTTTTGTCTGGAAAACCTGGAAAAGTAATGGAAATTTCATCTAATAATTCTGTAGCAACCCTGATTTTAATCAGTCTTATCTGCTGTCTTTGTATTTATTGACTAACCTAGGGGAAAACCAACCGTTACAAGATACTAAAAATATTTAGTACGCCTATATGTTGTTTGTGATTCGCAGCGTGGAATTTATTTACTTGCTTTGCTTATAGTTACGCATGCAAATTACAGCTTGTAAGTATGTGTTATGAAAGTTAACTTGAGGTAATATTGTACAGCCACTGGTACACATGCACGTCTTTTACAGTTTGTATGTTTCCTTAATTTCAAGATGATCGCTTCACAGATGAATTTAGTACCTGGTCAAGAGGTCGCGCCTGGAGTTTTGACAGTGATTTTGAAAATGTGTATACAAAACATAATTTTCTTATCGAAGAATCCCTCCACTGTTTGGTTACAAATACATCGTAATTTGTTCCTATTTTTGGTAGAAATAAACGTCATTTTTGTACCTAAAGTATCACCATTTTGTTAAGAAAGTAAGTCAAAATCAAGATGCGAACGAACAGTGCACTGTCTGCAAAACGCGTACATGCAATTGTGCATTGTATAACTGATCTTGGACTTGTATTTTTTCAAACAATTCTGTTAAATAATTTTGAGTTTTTTCACACCAATTAAAAAAGTAACTACCTAGCATTGCCTCAAGATTTATTTTCAACGCTTATTTTTCCCGGCAAAGGAGACTAACGAAATGGTTGTTGTCGATGCACTCGACGGTAATAAATCTGTCATAAAATAGTAATTCATTAGCTATATGTTGATTGTGTAAGTCGTGTTACTTAACAGGGTGTAAAAAAGCCTATTGAATAATTTACGACTGTTGGCGGATAAATTGGCTATTTGTTACACCCGTGTACGACAATGTTTGTGGTGCGGTGCCCCTGGTGAGTTATGTGACCAGCCATTCACCGGCGCCACGCGGGGTTGCGGCGTGCAGAGAACTAGGCGCTGCGCAGGATGAAATACTGCAGCTCTAGCTAATAAACACTGGTCAGTAATTAACTTTCCGAGATCATGGCATGCACGTTTACGAACTCCACGAGCACATCACGCACATTTATAACTGCGTGGGTTTAGGCGCGTAACAGCCGTCATCGACGATGTTTTCCGTTCCGCAGATGTAAGTGCGCTCCGTCTGAAAGGACGGCAATGATTTCTTCATTCGCGAGCTCGACTGCGAAGTACGGCGAGGACGATGGAGGATGGCTAGAGATGATGGTTTATCTCTGGAATACTTGACTGTTTACTGGCTTTCAACGCACGTTTTGCTAATCAAAAGATTACTGGCTTTCCCTTGTACGTAGAGCTGTTACCCTATTTGACTGAGCCAATAAGAATTCCGCAATTGTAAGTAACATTTTATGCCTGTTATTGGTCTGCAGACAGCTACGTTCTGTCAGACGTATATCACCCAATCATACATACTGCAAGAAACTACAGCGTTTTCAAGGTTATGTTGATACAAAATACATTTCGCGATATACCTTCATCTCTAAGGATGGTTTATAATAAGCTGTCGAGAGGCCACTAGCTCGTGGGGATGACTGTTATCTTCAAGAAAGCCATGCAGATGTTTCTACCCATACATCTGTGTTCACAGGTCCTCCGAAAGACCTCGCTATTGAGCGCTGACCAAAAATCTCTCACTCACAGGTCCTCCAGAATTATGTAGCCACTTTCAATAGTCCGAAGTTGCGTGTTGGTAGGGCTACAACTGATAAAGTACGTTTTATCAGTTATCCGTATAAACTTGTAGGCCTAAAACTGTTTTTTCTCTCGAGTGTGCCAAAATTATCTGCGGATATCTAGTTTTCACCGTGCCTTCAATACTTCCGCCTTTTTAGTTGTGAATACCTGACTACATTGCTGTAGATATACAACGGTAAAACTAGGCCAGTTGACGTCCAAAGAGGCGTGACCCATCGCTAACCGCCATCTTTATTACGTGACGTGAGGAGAGACTGATCGCTGCCGTGGAGTAAACCGGGCCATCCCGAGAAAACCTGCGCTGCGTTGATGACGTCAGCCACGGCAGAGACATCCCAGACGATGTTTGAACATGTGAGGTTGCTGCTTACCGCGCGCTTAAAACGCATTGCAGTGTGTTCGTAAATACATTTTTAAAGAAACTATTCCACATGTGCCCATTGTGCCAATGTACGAAAATAAAATACGCTTCAAACGATTATAGAAACGCAGTTTCAAAGCATTGCTTCAATTAGGAAAATCACATTTCGGAGCCTCTCAAATTCATGGTTAAAGAAGGCTTAAATTGTAACGCTTTAAGGATTTGCTTGTAAATAAAAAAAAATTACCGCACTCTGAAATGCGCGCGCGCGCGCGCACACACACACACACACACACACACACATATATACATACTCCAGAAACATGCAGTGGACTTTACTCAAAACTTTCCACCAATAAAAAGACGGAGTCACCACTGAAAGTGTCAGTCAGGCGAGTGTTCTACGATACCACTGCACGTTGTTTCAGTGTCTTGCGGTTAGGGGCGATACCGCACCAGATGAAGGGTCCGCAGTGGCCGTGGGGTCAGACCTCTCGCCTCCCACCAAGGCGATCCGGGTTCGATACCCGGCGGGGTCGGTCCCCGGATTTTCGAATGTGGGAATCGTGCCGGACGATGCCGCTGGTCGGCGGGTTTTCTCGGGGGTCTCTCGTTTCCCCCGCCCTTTCATTCCGGCGCCGCTCCACACTCACCTCATGTCACCCTCCACCAGCGATGAAGACCTCGATGTTAAGCGCTGACCAAAATCTGTCTCTCACTCACGCGCCAGATAAGCCGGTCAATATCGCCCTTGGTGCCGTGTCTCACTCGCACAAACACACGATCACCATGCGGGCACCTTAATTGTTATGCATTTTATGTTTCTTGGCGGTTGTGTATTTGGAATTTAACCCAAAACATTGTAGGAATATGTCCCGTGAACTTGTCGCAGTTTAAATTAACACTGTGAGAACTACGAAACAACGCGGTTTTCTTTTCTAATGGCATGCAGCACCTGCTCGTGTTGTTTATCACGTGGTCTTTGTAATCCATCTAGCAGGCTTGTGATGACGCCGTTGAGCTTCAGCGTGTTTTCATGTAAATGCGTGAGTTAATCGATTACACTGCCTGATTTACCCACACATGTACTGTACGAACATGTAATGGCTCTTAATTAGTTGATATGTTGCCGTGTTTGTTGTAGACCAGCAGCCGTATTACGCCAGCGATGGCTTCACACTGGGAGTGTGGGCTTTTTGTGTTTGGAACGATCTGCAAAACCCAGTAATAAACGGAATTATTGATACCAAGCGAGCAATACGTCGGTTCAGTTAATGAAAGGCCTATTTGAAGTCTGGGTTAAAGCTTTTGCTGACATGATAATGAACCTTTAAATCGTACGCCAACGATTTACCAAATGACACAACTAAATGTAAGTACGGGATGGGTAACAGCACGCCGTACACCATTAATGTTTTAGTGCGAATTAACGTTGATCAGTCTGATGTGACGCGGTAATTTTACTGGACCTTATTACTGTACCACATATTGTTCAGATAGTATTTTACGAACTACACAGCTTTTGCGCACCAGGAATTATAATTTTACTCTACGTGACGTTTCGAATGACAACATTCATGTGTGCATACACCCGTATACGTACATGCAACGTACTCGTTGTAACGTGCAATTTTAGAGATTTATTTAAAATATGTAATTGTTAGAGACAGTGGAAAATCGCGGGAATAGTAGACTGTTTGCTAGGCTCCAACGTGACGTATATAACACTGAATGTTTCGTATCAACATTGGCTATGGTTTATTTGTAGCATTTTTTCTCTCTACAACAAACCCAGTTAGAACTGCACAGCTTGGATGCACAACGTGTGTGATTTGTCCTAAAACTCTTCACACGTGTCACGGTTGATATAATACAGTTTGTTGGAGACTATTTTAAACATTTTCGCGATTTTCCAGTGTCTATAGTAATTGTAGATGAAAAATGCAATTTAAAAATAAAAGAAGGCGAGGTGAATTGAGACGGAATCTGTTCTCTGAGGGCGGAGCTTTGAAGGACGCTTGACACTGTTTGGCCGGAGGCACCCTCTCGTGACCACTGGACTGGGAGGGTGGTTTGCCGCCAAGACAGCGAAGAGCCGCGATAGAGAAAGTGGGTCGAGGCATTTGGCCGCGGACGTCGAGGGAGAACGAAGGTCTCCAATTTTCAACTATTTGTTTCGGATATCAGGGGTGGCGGTAGGCACCCCATGATATCATTCGTCGTGAATAATATTGCTGAACAGTGGAACTGAAAGCAAAGACGGGCGGCAGTAGGCACCCAGAGTATGTGACGTTCATTTTCTTGAAAGAATAAAAATCTGTATTTTATTTCACGTCCTACGAGAGCAGTTCACGATTAATTCACTAAGCCAGGAAACGAACAATCAGTTTTTTTTATTGCCGAGATAGATTAACCCCATGTTACTATTGAATGGGGTTACCTGTGTGGTACTTACGAGGCACATCGTAACGTACGTACATACGCGCATACGTATCCATGCACACGCACATACATACGTACATACAGACGCACACAGTGGTAATAGTGTCGTGGTTCTCGCGTGTGGTAAGTGCGGTGTTTGCAGGAGCTCCCTACTGTAGTCTTGGAGGAAGGGGAGGGGAAGGGGTGACAGTTTACACCGCTGTCTATGTGAGGGTTTACGCCGGTCTGATAAATAAACCGTAACAGCGCCTCTGGAAATCGGCGCGGCAATAACTGCAGGTCGCAGGGGTGGTAACGACTCTCCGTCCCGTTAAACCGATTTCTTTTAACGCCCCCTCCTCCTTTTTTATGGTGGTCTCCATCCTCTTCTCTCCCTCTTCCGTTTCCTTCCCGTTTTTACGTATCATTTTCCCGTTCGCTCCCCCTTTTTTTCTCTTTAAGAGCTGCGCCGCAGGGGTTGGGTTTGGCGTTATTGCGCGTAACACGTCCACCGACGTCGCCTGTACGTGGGTAGCATGGCCGACAACGCGGGGGTGGTTTCCGAGAGGGTAGATGTGGGACGCCGAGCAGTATGACGCGCAGGAAGCCTGCCTGGGGTTCCAACTGCGTGTTCCCCGTCCTTGTCCCTCGTGAGTGTCGCATTATGCCCTCTTTGACTGCGTTTATTGCTGTATTTCTCCTCTGGAGTGTCGGTATTGCCGTAGCTCTCCGTAGTAGAAGGCTGCGGGCTTCAACGTGGCAGGGGCCGCGGTGGCCGAGGGGTCAGACCTCTCGTCTCCCACCAAGGCAATCCGGGTTCGATTCCCGGCGGGGTCGGTCTCCGGATTTCTGCACGTGAGAATCGTGCCGGACGGTGCAGCTAGTCGGCGGGTTTTCTCGGGGATCTCCCGTTTCCCCCGCCATTTCATTCCGGCGCTGCTCCGTACTCACATCATGTCACCCCCACCCCCACCAGGGTTAATGACCCAGATGTTGAACGCTGACCAAAATATATTTGTCTTCTTCTTCCACGGCAGTGGCCTTCCCAGATTGTTTGTCGTACGTACAGGCAAGTCAGGAAGAACAATGTCTTATGTGCACATCTGCAGCTCTGCACGTCTTTGTGTAGAGGCGTCATACATTTGACTGGACCAATCAGAACACGGTTATTACAGCACCGCACGTCTGTAATCAGCGGGCAGAACCCCAGAAGACGGCGAGAGTTAAAAACGTTCAATCAGGAACACGGACATTTCGCGGATTCACTTTAAGAATCCTTAATTTTCAATCTCGTGTACGTACTAGTTACTTCAGCGATTGGGTTATTATTCATACGACTTGTCCTTGAAGACTCTGAACCAATAGGGAACCTACATGAAAACACTCTCTGACTCAGGCGCTACCTCATCAGTACAACTGGCATGTAGTTGAAACCACCAATTATCCGGATCTCCACAGCATCTTGCCGGAATACACAGGTACGATAGAAGTGACACGGCGGGTAGGGGTACGATGCGACACTGAATATTCTCGTTATTGCGAACTCTAGTTTGGCTGCGCGCTTCAAATATGCCTACTAAAAAATATTACGTGTAAATAGCTCATTGCCGCTACACACTAACCTCTAGTACGACAGTCACATGTTTACAGTATTTCAGATGTTTCCAGTTATTTGTAGGGACTAGAAAATTGCGCGAATTATATGACCTGCAGCTAGAATCCACTGTACTATGCATACTCAAGCCCCGACTATTTGTCCACTAGCTGCTACTCAGTGGAACAACAGACAATGAACGAATATACTGGGCTTGAGTATGCATAGTACAGTGGATTCTAGCTGCAGGTAATTGAATTCGCGAAATTTTCCATTCCCGAGTAGTTATTTGTAATATATTTTAATATACTCACTGGAATTCCGAAATGTTGAAATCAACGCACAATTACATTTTTACTTTATAGGGCTATGATTTGCTGATATTATCCAACAAAAAACTCTCTGTTGAAATAAACTGACCAGTTTCACCAATACTTGGGTACAAAATTCAATTCCTACTCGTATAAAACCGACATAATTTCTATTTGGAATTGCTTCGCGTCCGCCATTTTTGACGCGCTGACGTCACAGAACCACGTAGCTGATGGAGGACATATTTTGTTAGTTTCTCAGCGGTCGTGTTTCTACTGTAATTTCTGTGCTCCCGAACTTATTGAAACGACCCTCGTTGCCACAGCGAGAGCCGCTGCCTTGCGATACAAGACTGTGGCATTGCTCGTGGGAGTGTACGTTCACTCTCGTCTGCTCGTGTGAGGTGGCATACGTAACGTCGTACCCTTCCTTCGTTGCTCCCACGCCGACGTGTGGGTGGGTACACTCGCATGAAGCAATTTAACTCCCCAGCTCTCCGCAATTATTCATCTCCACCCGAACGTGCATCGTAATTTCCCCGCGTGTCTGCGACGACCGGCAACTGCTCCTCCGAAGTTTTTAATTACCCCGCCGACGGGTGAAGGTATTTTTCCCACCCCCGCCGTCGCAGAAGCGGAGAGTTCTTGTTTATTTTTTTTTACATCCAGATGGCATAGGAGTGCTGGGGCGTGTTTAAATAATATGACTAGTGGCTTTTGTGGCCGGGGTTGGGTCGGTGCGCGCGCTGTAATGAGTTCCATCGCCGGCCCTGCTCTGGCTGAATAATGCACTCTGCCGTAAAGTAGCCCGTCAAGCGGATCCCATTCTTATTTTCTTTGTTGTTAATCTCCCTTCTTGCTTCCCCCCTCCATCGTTGTCCTCTCCCTCGAGTATCCCTGGCTTGGCATTCTCTTTCATAGCGCAGACCGCACAATGGAGAAGAGCCCTCGTCTGTGTTTGCTCATCAGCAAATTGAGTGGCAACTCTCTTGGCGTCGTCCTTCTTCCCCTCTCTCTCCCCTCTCTGACATCCTCTAGGCTGCTAGTGTTCGTCCAAGGCCCCCTTTCCCCAGCCACGGATGGTATTCCCCCGCTGTTCAAGTACTGCAATCCCGGGCGGGAGCAAGGACAGAGAATTAGAGGCTGTTCAGGATAAATTGAGCACTTCTTAAACTCTTAGTCACTTTGTTCTTCAGATTATTTACAGTTCCCTGCCAATTTTTGCCGTAAACAAAGTTACCTGATGATAATAATTATCTAAGTGTTTAATTCATGCCGTTCTCGATAGTTATCAACTAAGGTCACAATTACACGTCTAGAGTAACAACTCAATCCGGATTGAACTAGAAGTGGAGTGAATAATCTTGATTCAAATGTTACTTCAAACACCTCCCTACTGGACTGACGTAGGAGTGGAGTGAGTAATACAGTCCGGTCAGCGAGGTGGACTAGACTGTAGACTCCGGACTGAAATGTTTACTGTAAACATCCATTGAACTGAACTGAAAGAAAACGAAGTGGTCGCCATCTTGAATCGTTTCTTTGCCTATGTGAGAGTTTAGAAACGTCCTGGTGTAGCTAAATAAAACTGTTTAATGTAAAAAATACTGAGAAATGCCAAATAAATCAAAATAAATATTCTGATAAATAAATTTAAATGAAATCTCAAACAAATATTCCCCTCGTGCTGTTCTGCCGGTCATTTGTTCTGTAGTTCAGTGTTTCGCAAATAGATGTCTCTAGACATGGATTCAGTCCATGTTTACATGTCAGCCTGGATCGAACATTTTACTAAACGTTCACTTTCTCTTCAGGTTTGCTCCGTGTTGAATCAGTCCAGTCCGGAATTTTGCTATGTAAGCAATAAATAATATGTTTTAATTATAACCCTAGACAATATTATCTTCAAACGTACTCACTTTATAATGAACCGCCTGTACATGTTAAGGGCGTCGCCTATCACACGCTTCGAATGTGTCGTAGTGTGTACGTAAACAGGTATTTTTCCTACGAAACTATCCAACATGTGCTCATTGTGCCAACGCACGAAAATATTGAGAACTGGGCCATATTCTGTACAGGTACCTCATTACAAATCGTGCCAAAATATTTTACAATACTGACGTTAGTGCCTGTAAGTAATGTTCTTATCGCCTAATTATCCTGCTGTAAATAAATAATCGTCGTCTGTTCCTGTCACAAAAAGCAGCCCTTAAATTGCTCCAATCACGCTTCACTTAAACTGTCTTGTTCTATAACACAGTACTAGTTTAACCTGCTAGTTCGTTTCAGATACACAAATGCGCCGTCCAAACCTTCTGCAACTCTTCCGACGCCATCGCTGTGTTCTCCTATGCCAAGTTCGCTTTTCCCAGGCTCAGCTCCATACAACCACTGCTGGCTGTGTTAATACCCGGCAGTGACACCGCCCGGAACATTCTCGCAGTTCTTCGATGGCCCAGGCACGTGCTCTTCAAGGATGCCGTACGGTATCAGTATATTCACGGTTCCAGACCGGCCGGACTGATGTCGGAGGGGAAGGGAGGCAGCCAGTCGTGTCACTTTGAAAGGGAGGGAGGATGGAGCGCGCTCAGTCGAGCACTATCTAATTACAATAGTAAAAACTATATTTAACAAAAGTCTCAGCTGGTTTAACGGTATGTTACCCATTTTAGAGTGAAATATATGAATCAGCTATCTTGACCTTAAGGGTAATATAAAAAATAGCACGTTGCTGGAATCGCAATAGCGCGGGATGGTGATATAACGCGAAGCGTGCTACTGAAATAAAATACTTGTCACTTGTCAGCCAATCAGCGTCAACGTAGACGCGCTGACGTCACAGAATACTCGGCGCTGATTGGTTGACATCTTTTGCTATTCGCGTCGCGTCTTTCGCAGCGCTGTGTTTCTGCGTGGCGTTTAAAGTAAAAAAAAAATATCCAGATTCTTTGTTGAAAGAGCGGTTGTGCTGTTCTTCGACCAGAAGAGGCGCCAAATTGTTCCGCTTATTTGGCGGGCGTCGAGCTGTTTGTGTTGAAATCGTGTTTGTGTTGTTATTCCGTCCAATATTTCGCAGCGGTCTTCCTTGGTGCTTTGTTTCCTACCCTGTCCCGCGTAATAAATTGAGTTGTCCCCGCACGTCGCGCTTCCCCCTGCGCCATGCCCGAGGACACGTTGCCATGGCGACGGTGCATGCGCAGTGGCCCCGCAGTTGACGGCGGAGGGAGGGAGGGAGGGTCAGAGCGGATATAGGGACGGGGGCGGAGCAGCGAGGCATATTGAAATGCAGTAACGGCACGACCGCTAGCTACTGTGTGACGGGGGGGTTTTTTATGAAAGCACTAGGGCGTAAAATGGAATAACTGATGATGAGGCTTCTCCCCTCCCCTCGGCCCCTCATATTTCATGCTGCTCTCGGATTGGGCGAAGGGAACAGGGGTAGTTGTTCAACCGCCCACTTTACCCTGATTTAACAGTTTTGTTACGACTCTGCTTCCCCCATTTCGTCCTTTCTCGTTCGCCGGTTTTTTTTATTTAGAAATAAAAGGGAAATATGTTTTCGCGTGCTCGCGTGTCGCCGGCGATACGACGGATAAAAAAAATGCGTTAAATTTTGTTACTTGTCAAAAGTACTCCTAAAACTGTTTGAACAAGGGGTTACTGTGTTCCGAAGAATTTATTCCCTTTCAATTTACTCGTTTGCGATGTGCGATTTCAACCATAAATCGATAAGAATGCTAGCGGTTATAATTTTTCTTGCTGAGGTTTGGAAACGGAGAATATTCTAACTGCCGTTAAGGCGCACGCGTGTTGGCCGTGTGTTTGTGTGAGTGAAGCACGGCGCCAAGGGCGATGTTGACCGGCTCATCTGGTGCGGTATCGCCTCTACCGCAAGACATTGTGCACTGGTATCGTAGATCACTCGCCTGACTGACACTTTCAGTGATGGCCCCGTTTTTTTATTGGTGGAAAGTTTTAAGCTAAGGCCATTGCGTGTTTCTAGGGTAGTTTGTCACGACTCTCAAGAGTAAATTTTTTCAGGTATAACAGGTTGGTAAAGCTGTCTGTTTTATGACGTTTTGAGGTGCTCTGAAATGATTTTTCTAATCGACGCGATGCTTTTGATATCACCTTCCCGTCATCGTTTGAAGTGTATTTTCTTTTCGTACACTGAAGCAATGGACACAAGTGGAATAGTTCCTTAAAAAACGTATTTATGGACATTTTAAGTGCATGGTAGGCGGAGCATTTACTATGTAATGATTGTATATTCTACTAATAAATAATTCCTGCTCATTAAGGGCACTGCCTTCGTGGAGTACTTCTGTGCTGTTGAGGCACAGAAGCGAAGGAGCGATAAGGGCTGTACGGATGCGCGTGTAGTGCCCCGTAGAGTCCCAGCGTTCCTAATATGATACTACGCGGCTTTTTTCATTTACCTGTAGAACTCTTGATTAATTTTTTAGCAGTAGATTTTGAGATTAAAGCTGTGCGTAAATACCGTATTTAGCTATAGTAAGAGATGATGGTACATCGTGAAAATGTTTTGTGCCACCATACCCTTGGAAACTCTGTAGTTTCTTGCAGCATATATGTATGATTCGGTGATATAGTTGTAGCTGTCTGTAGACAATTAACAAGAATCAAATATTACAAATCGCGACTCTTATTGGCTCAGTCAAATAGGGTAACAGCTGCAAGTATAAGCTAATGCCAGCAATCTTCTGGTAAGCTGAACGTGTGTTGAAATCCATCACACAGTCAAGTTTTCCCGCGATAAACCGTCATCTTTAGCCACAGTGTAAGGCTCAGAATTATTATTACTATTGTCTGTGCACGTGTTGTTTTGAAAGCGCTCTATTTGATAAACATTCTCTGAAATGTGTATGTAAGCAGATTGGGATCAAGTATAATAGTTTAACAAATGAACGCATGTTTACAAGCCACTCCAACACAGTTCAATAGTCAGGTAGGTGAGCCCCTTAATGTGGGTGAATTGCATTGTTTACATGTAGACTGCCTGTTGAACTGCTATCTTTCCAAGACCGGTATAGATAAGTGACGAAACCAACCAAGTGGCTTGCGCTGAGCCTTGAAGTCAAAGAGTAATTGGTTTCATCGTTTAGGTAAAATGGAAAGTGCTTGACGTTAGTTAATACGGTCTATTAGGAACATCTTGTGTGGGAATGTTGTTACGTTGATCCTAAGAGAGATATCGTGAACTTAACTGTTTGTTTGTTTGCATTTTGAACCGTCAACTGCATACGCATTTCGCTGTGCTCGGTACGGATGGATATTTTCTGGGAATACACTTTTAACACAATTGCAACAGTAGCAGTTTCTTAAATTCAGGTGCGTTTTTCGATCCATTCTTTAAAAAAAGTGAAATGGCTGTGATGTAGCCTAAGAGAACTTAATGCTAAAACTATGAAAAATTTGACAAAGAGACGAGGTATATTACAAGATGGTAGAATAAGTGGCTTTATGTCTCGTCGACTTTGAGGTCATTAGAGACAAGGGCAAGATGTGAGAATGGACTCAACCATAGTCTTTGTTAAGTAACCATCCCAGTATTCGCTTGGAGAGACTCCGGAAAACCGTGTCAAATCAACATCAGGATTGCTAGAGCCGGGGTCGTAACTGCGTCCTCCTGAATGAGCCCAACATGCTACGGTTGCGACACCTCGCCCAGCCATCTGACAGGAAGTCTCATTGATAGCATATGTTGAGGAAATGTTTTCAGTAGGTGTAAGCTATCATTGTGTTATCTGAAGATGAGGTTGTGGTGATGACTAGGGACCCCCTAGTTTTGGTGTAAAGATTTCAACGCAGGTTTGTTTCAGTGCCTCATGTACACACCTGTAGCTGTGCTTGATGGTCAGTGATTGGACGGTTTTAAATGTAGCATGTCTCAACGTTTTACTGCAACTCACAGACGTGTAATGCCACGGTAACCTTATTCTGATTACACAGTCGAATAAGAAACGTGTTTCCACAAAGGCACGTTGCCAATAGCAATGAAGCAGAGCTGCAGTTGTACGAGTTGACGCAGTAAACGTTTCGCAGAAATCAGGAGTGCCTAGCGATGACCAAACGACACTTACCAGCCCAAGCGCAACTATTCTACTTTTGATGCAGTGCATTTGAACACAGTGCGATACGTTTAGAAAACAAATATTCTATCGTAGACCGACACAGAAAAGTCAAGTTTATTTGAGGAATATGTCATCATTATTTTAGAGAGATTTGTATATACGATATAATAGCCTGTTTTGTTATGTGTATATATAAATTAGACAGAAATTCCGATATGTAAGACCGGTTTTGTTTTAACGCATATAGGCTGTTAATTCGTAATTTTCACTTTCATATTCTACTATGTGAATTACAATAACATGTTTTAGTAAAAAATATAGTATATCTATAGACCAGAAAAAATATGAGGAAATAGTTGACGTATTCTTTATTTTTAAGTTGAGCTAAGAACCGTTCCTTTGCGTATTTGCCATAGTTGTTTTACTTTCGCAGAAATTACTGTGTATTATCGAGGATAACATCGTTATTTTTAAAGGTAGAGTATGTACTGAGTCTTTGAAAAGAAACATAATGCAAATGAGAAAGAAGGTAATGGAGGATGTGCTTTTATTCTTCACCAGATTATCGTTCCCTGTTGTATTTTGTTTTCTTCGCAGGTTATAATTATGAGATTGGAGCAAAAAATCAAGGAAACGTAATTATAAGTGTAGGTGGAACCCAGGGTGGTGGAGAAATTGTGTAACACTCCTGTTGCATTCGGCAGGATCCTGGTTTGATTCTCGGCTTCGGCCGTCCTGAGAGTTTTCCAGAATTATTGCAGGCGAAAACTGGGCTGGTGCGTAAAAACAAGCCCTGGCCGATTCATTTCGCATTTCCCAAATATACATCCTACAGTGCCGTCAGTTTTTTCGAGGTCATGTAAAACCTTTAATTTATAATATTAGGAGCCAGAAAAATTCACGTATTATTTAGGCTCGAACTAACTTTAAAACATATGCAAGTCCTTGTCACGTCCGCAATTTGATCTTGATTTATTTCAACATCTCCTCGAAGGCGCAGAGTGAATCATAACAAAGCAGTTAATCATAGGTCCTAATCACGTGGTATCACTGTGTAGGCGAACAACCAGTGAGCATCTGCTGTTTCCTTGATTACACATACATATTTGGAGGCTAGCTTTCATGTTAGTGAACCCGTGAATTTTTCCTGTCTCTAAATAAAATAAACAAATAATGTAATCTAAGAGCTCTGAAATAATGATGGTGGAAGTTTTTGTTTTAATGGTTGGATAACGTTCGTGATTTTACAAGTGCCGGAGAAATTTTATAATTAGAAATGTTGGGGAAAGTCTTGTGTTTTCGCTTAGAGCCGACTTTGTATGCATAAGATGTTAATAAGACGGCGGCAGCAGCGCCTGGTTGGCGTGAGGGTTGTACGCCGTGCCGGCATCGCACCAGCTTCAAGCGACCGACAAAGTTTTCCCTAGCCTCTCCCTTATCCTCTGCCATCCTAGTCTGTATTCCTCGGCAGGTCGCCGTGTCCGCGTCCTTCCTTCCTACACCAATATTCCTGCCCCTCTTTCCTCTCTTCCCCAGGAGAAAAAGGAAGAAACCTTTTCTCTCTGCATTTCCACCCTCTTTATCCGCCTGCCATCTCAGAAGATTTCCTCCCCCTCCCCTCTCCCAACCCAGTTAACCTCCCCTCTTTTTTTTTCCTTCATGCACTCCACCACCCCTCCATCCACTCATCACCATGGCAACCTCTCGCTCGCCCTACAGGCGGATCGCATTAAATCAGATTTCACCCTTGCACACAGATTTGGCTTGCTTGACATTCAAAAGGCGATGATGTCTTCTTCATCCCCCTCGGGGCTTTAAGGGGGAGCCTGCACCCCCCTCCTTCATGACCCTTCCTCCTCCCCCTGGCCTCTTCTCTCTCGCCGTAGTTTTTATTGTTATTATGACTGCTCCGCCAGCCACTGTGCCCGGGGCGAGATAAGAATTGAAAGTAGTTCCCCTTTCTTTTCTTGCTCCTCGCTCGCAGCCCGCCTGATTACTAAGCAACCCGCCTTGCCATATTGGGATTCCGGGCCGCGCGGGGAATGACTTGCGAACGAGAAAATACCGGGGCCGCAGAGGCGACAGAATATTTCAGCGCCTGAGAAGGAGGGAAGAGGAATATTACGGGCGTGGAAAGCGATGCCATGGTACTTTTGTTGGAGCGAGCGAGCGACATCGTATCACTTCCAGCTAGATACAAGGTCATAACCCATACCCCTCCCCGCAGAAATCATAACTTCTTCCTGGTCCAACATGATTCGTGTGTACAGTCAGTTTATCGTCGGACTGTGGGAGGGGATTTCCTTTTAACATCTGCTGCTGTAGGTGTTTGTTATTCCGACGATTTCGACACAAGAGTAAAAGTAATACAGACATGAAGTGACGTGTCGGCTCACTTGATACTGGCGTGATTGGCTGCCCGAGGCGGTGTGTTTGGCTCGTGCATCTTACTGCAGGTTTCCTATTGGTTAGCAGGGCAGCCACCTTACACTGATTGGCGGTAGGCGGGCCAGCGAAGTGATTTGTTGGCGTGTGTGATTGAGCTTGTCGTCCTACCGGCTGTTTCACTTCTGTATTCCTAAATGTTCTGTGCTTTGACGTATATAAGCTCGCTGTGTCGATTAGTTTCTGGTGGTCCACGCGTCCTGATGGATTCATTCTCCTTTGGTTGGACGTATCCATCTGCAGTTTCTGATTGGTAGGTACTACACATTTTTTCGCTAGTGGTATTATAAACCACTGTGGTTCGGATCCATTCCCGTAACTAGACGATTTGAACATTTACATGTTCTACAGGTCTAAGCTCTTATTTCAGCTCTGGTAAAAATCATCATGTGACTGTCTTTCGAGAGCCACTCGTGACTGTTTTTCTATCGTGTTCTCTAACATCTCTCGTTACCAGCATTTCAACATACTTGCTAACACTGTGGACTTTGCTCTGAAAACCTTCTCAGTGTGTTTGGAGTTACTAATTACTTAAGTATAGTTTCAAATTATATATAATTCCGTAAGTTATAACATCAACGCGTCTCTAGTAGAAAGATAGTGTGCGGCACTTACAAGAGATAGCAGTTCTTGTACTGTGTTAGTATCTTCGGTCCAGAGATAACAGCACTCGTGCTATATTGAACTGGTTTTGTTCGCGTCAGCAGTTAAAGTTAATATACACACAATATAATTTACGAAACCTGTTACATAGAACCCGATGTTTAAGAGCCACGAGACTTTTTAAAAGCAGCCATGGCGCCATTGTTAGTTACAGAACGCGAATTTTCGTCGTAGGCTAAAGATAGTTACCCAGTAACCGTATGTGTGGAAACATCGTATAAAATACTGGAAAAGTTACAGCTACGTCAAATAGGTTAACGGTTTCCATACAGACAAAAGCCAATACATGAGTAAAAGCTTCTAAAATACAGAACGTACGTTGAAACCTAGCAATGACAGAACTCCTGCTATTAGTCTAATCACAGTATATAGTAGTGATCAGTCGTTGAATAATATCTGCCTGTGTGGGTGCATATTATATAGAAATTTATTATGCGCTTAATTGATTTTTTGTGAATAATTAATTATCTACTGATTAGCGAATATATTTTCGCCATAGTGACTGTTAGTCCCGCCATACTGTTAGCTCAGGACTGGATCTACAGATTTTCCGATGTGGAGCATGCCATCAACCCCCCCCCCCACCCTCCCGTGCCCATTTTCGTCACACATTTTAAGAGCAGTAATAATTGGAATCTTCAGTATCTACCGCCCCTTCACACAGCCACCGTGTCGCAACCACCCTTTGCCCCCTTCTCCATAGGTGTTGTGTGACAGAAGCTTGTCCCAGAACGATGAAAACTTGTGTGTGGCAGGCGCGAGGGGCTGTACCATAGCCGTCTTTGGTAGAAGGCCGCGGCCTTAGATTTGGCAACCCTGCCAGGAAGGGTCATTTTAACACTTCTTTTAGCTCTCCAAAGGCAGTGGCTTCCTCTGATTCGCCGGTATGTAGAGCAGAATAACGAATCAGGTACAGACATTGCCTTTGGAGGGATAAAAGTAGTGTTAAAATGACCATTGTGTGCAGGGTTGCCAGATCTAAGGCCGCGGCCTTCTACTGATGACTGTGACTGTGCACGATGAAAACTTGGTTGTGTGAGGTGTATAGCCGCGCAGTAGCGACGTGGTTGCCAGCACCTGCCACCTCGGAGATCAACCGCCACACACCTGCTGTGGCAGGTCGAGGAACTGAACTGAGCAGCGAGCGTGTTCCCTAGACTGTAGATGGTGAGCATCTGCGAGCCTGCCATCTCCGTGCAAGTCGATAAGAAACTTCGAACATCGCGTTGTTACATTACAACACACTGGGAATCTGACTTTTACTGTTGGCCAACACTTCATGGCGTGCTACGGTGCTTTAGAAAATAATTTGACATTAAGGGCTTGTTCCCGAGTTTTTTTTCCAGACTGGTGCCAATAAATGAAATATTTTTTAACCAAAAATTTTGAAAAAATTTTAGTAAATGTGCAATCACACGATGCAAAATACTGTGGACGCGTTTTTTTAAATAATGTATCATTCGGCAGCAAAAAAAAAATCCTTTCCTTCATTTTTGCTTATTTTCAGGACAAAAAACGCGGTACTTTGGGTAATGAAATCTAAAAAAACCGTTCAGTATAATTATACAAAAAAATTCAGCTACAAATTATAACATATAAGTGTCAAAACTGTGCAGCGAAATTTTGATATGAGTATTAGGTAGCAATAAAAAAATATTGTCAAAATCACTGCAAAATTCCGTAACAAGGCCTTAAACATGTTCGCGATATTTCTCTCATCGGTATAAGTTAGAACCTCGACTCTGCCGCGAAATTATTTTTGCGCCAGTTAGTTTCAGTGTCTCGCGTGCACATCTGCAATTTTGCTTCATGGTTATTGACAGCGTGTCTGTGTGAAGAGACGTATCTAATTTGTCTGAGACAATTACAATAACTAGAGCCACGATTTTATGGCGAAAAGATTTTTGCATCATTTGGTTCCAATGTGTCATGTGCACATCTGCAGCTCGGCTATATCGTTTGTGATTGGATGATTTTACTCTCACTTGCCTTGGCAAATCACAGACGTACGGACTCACAATAATCTTATTCTGATTAGTGCAGTCAAATGAGAGATGTGTCCGAACAAAGACGCGCTGCCAATAACCATGAAGTAGACCGCCGATGTGCACAAGAAACACTGAAACCAAGTGGGGCAAAAGTCTTTTCGCGACAAAATCGTGACTCTAACAATAACGTTCCTGCAACACCACACGCCTGTGATTTGCCGGTGGAATCCCAAGGCACAGAACATTTAGGAATACGAAGTGAAATAGCCGGCAGGACAGCGAACTCAGTCGCACACGTCAGCAAAATGGCTTTCCTGGCCAGCAACATGGCGGATAAGCCTACGGCCAATCAGCGTAATGCGGCTGCCCTGCTAACCGGTAGCTAGGCCAATTGGAAACCTGCTGTAACATGCAGGAGCCAAACAGACACGGGGCCTGTATGAACAAACTTGAGCAGCCAATAAGCGGCGAAGTTCGCTTGTATCAAAAGAGCCGCCACGTCATTTCACGTCTGTATTACTATTTAGTCTGTGCCCAAGGCTTGCGACAGTTAAAATATCCTATCGCTGACCACGAAGCAGAACTGCAGATGTGCACGTAAGAAACCGAAACAAAGTGGGAAAACATTTTTTCGCAAAAAACAAGAGGTCCCTAGTTGTCAGTGAGCAGCCAATGAGACTTAGTGCAGTCAGTGAACCCACGAATTTTCTCTTTCTCTACATATAAGGTATTGAGACCGAATGGTATTAAAACCTTTTCGCATAATAAACTCGTTGTTTTACTCATTAGTAGATATGGTGAAATTTCGCGGATTCAATGACCTTGTATGTTATAATCAAATATCCTATGCATGCTAAAACCCTGCTGTCTATTCGTTCATTGTCTGCTGTTCCACTGAGTAGCAGCTGGTGGACAAATGGTCGGGACTTGAGTAACTTATACATAACATAGGATATTTGATTCTAACATGCAGGTCATTGAATTCGCGAAATTTCACCATCTCTACTCATTAGGCAATAAACTACATGATACAACAATAAGTTTCCTAAGTAAAAATTGACTCAGATACAGTATACTTTACAAGCTAAACGATGGCATTTTAACTATAAAATGTATATTTTTTTGCCAAATGTAATCTATTGAGACACGACAGGCAAACATTTTTCTTGACGCACCCAGATGTGTCTAAAATACCCAAAGGAACGTCAGTCGTGCTGTGTGATATTTCCTCGCGAGAACAAACAGACGCGAGAGAATAAAGGAGTAAAGAAAGATGTGGTTGTCGACGTGAACTAGCGTGAGCTGAAGCGAAGGATGTAAAAGTTTCTTTCTTCTGGCCTGATATATGCAGCGACAAAGAAGCTATGGTAGGAACCTCACAGCAGATAATACCACCGTCTCAAGGGACCTCAGAGGATCAGAGGAAAACTGACACAGACAAATACTCTGCTGGCTCTTCGCTACATCTGCCTGGATTTTCAGCTCAGCTCATTGTTTACACTCTGCTAAGCTGAAGATTCCCTGCTCTCAAGATTGTTTACACGCTGCTAAGCTAGAGATTTGCAGCTATAGACATTGCTTACTCAGCTGTAACTTAGATCTTTTTTTTTGTTGTTTTTAGGAGATTTCGTGGAAGAGGTGCAAAATGAAATGTGTAAACATGAAACATCGATAGAGGTGCGTGAATTTCGCATATTCATCTGGCAGCAGTCTATATTTCACAATCCTGTACATGCTCTGGACAAAATCCAGTATCTATTGGCTGCCAACCATAGAAGCCGCTAGCACGTGATAGCGCTGTGAATTATTTATGTATTTACTACCGGCTTGCTGTAGTCAAATGTGTGTCGAGACAACCGTCATCCGATCGCAGAGGTTACAGTGAAGTATATAGCATTGGCGTTCAACCTGACCTAGAATATGCCCGCAAAATTCATCGATTAGCATTAGCTTTCTTTAAATTACTTTGTGGATATTATTTTGCATTTTCCATTGTAGCAATATATATATATATATATCAGTGTTAAAATAAAATGTAAAATTTTACTTATGTGGACTTGCTAAAATTTCTAGGCTACTACTATAAGTTGTTTGGGAACGGGATTTTTGTAAATTTTAATTTTATGTTTGTGATTAATCTTACATGTTGCAATGTCTGTCTGCTTGGTGATTAGTGAAGAAACGGGAGTCTGTGTGGTCTGAACTACTACTTTTAACGTCAGATCTTTAAATCAAATTGTTTCTTACATCACACAAGGACTTATGCACTGACGGCTCGTAGGTAGTTGCCAGGTAGGGCACAAGTTGCAGAGAACTGTATATAGTTGTGTCCTAGTTGATGCTACAGCCACTGACACGCTGATATGTAGGTGCCGCGAAGGTTTATTCTACTACAGGTTAGAAAGAAAATACGTTTTCTTATGGGAGAGCTTGGCACAGGGAAATTTTCTGCCACTAGTTTCGCTTCAATAGCCGTTTGGAGCCTAGCCTGGAGACAAGAAATAACGCGAATTTTGCATGTCTCTAACCATAGTCTCTAGTCATTGCTATAGGGGCCTGAAAAATTCGCGTTTAGTTTTCGGCACAAGGTAGAATTCGTACAACTGTAACTTCGTGTCACTTTTGCAGTTGGACCTTGAATTATTTGACACCTCCTGGAGGGCGCTGAGCTAGTAATAAGTAAGCAAATAAATGCAGCACCAATCACGTGGTATGACTATGTCAGTAGACAGCCAGTGAACAGCTCTAGTATTGCTTCAGTATATACATTCTTGCAGGCTACCATACAGGCTGGTGAACACGCGCATTTTTCTGGTCTCTAGTCATTGCTTGAGAAGGTGATTTATCGCGGGAAAAATTGACTGTTTGCTATAGGCTTACATTAATGTATTCATTTCCTACGCTTTTATTTCGTTACTGGCGAGTCCCTATTTGATTGGACCAATAATAACTCTGGTGCACTACTACTGGACGTCTGTCAGTCGTCTGTTAACAACTAGACTGTGGCACATAACCGTCGGCCAACAATACATGACGCAGGACGATACACTGATTTGCAGAATACGCTGGCCGAAAACATTCTCGTGATAAATCACCTTCTGTAGTCATTGCTTATCACTAGGGCCCAGTAGTTTTAGCGAAAAGGTTTTTGCCCCACTTTGTCTCAGAGTCTTACGTATACACCTGCACCTCAACTTCATGATTATTGGCAGAGTGTTTTTGTGCAGAGTCATTGTTCATTTGACTGTGCCAATCAGTGCATGGATAACTGTGACACAACACGTCTGTGATTTGCGGGTTTAACCTCCAGACGGCGCATGTTAAGGCAGCCAATCACTGACCACAAAGCATAGATGCAGGTGCGCACGGAAGACACTGAAACAAAGTGGTGCAAAAATATTTCCGCGAAAACTACCGGGCCCTACTTATCACCGCACACTTTGGCACACTACACGTCACGCTACTGCCATATTTTGCTGCTAGGAATTTATGAATTCTCCTTATAATTTCGTGACAACTTAGCTCCACTGCTGTTAACGTGCCTGGGGAATATTTTGTATTTGATTGCCTCATGAGTAGAGACAAAAAAATATCCGCGGGTTCACTGAGGTTATGACAGTCTCTAGGAATATTTGTGTACCCAGTCAGATCACAGCTGTTCATTGGCTGCTCGTATACATATTGATATCACTAAAACGGCCATTAACGACCCTTAACACAATTTTGCACCACTTAGTATTTAAAAAAAAATAGAGAATATTTTTTAGAAACTAAGATACATTGATCGTAATTTAACACTTTCAATATTATTACAAGAATAATTATTACGTAAAAAAAATTGGAGTGCCGAAAAGTTTTTCATCAAGTATTTGTTTGTGCCTTTTTATCTTTTTATAAATATTTTGTCTTTGAATAAGTGTGTACAATATAAATATGTTATTGTGCGAATTACTTAAGATAATCGGGCGTACTTAGAATGGACATTTGCACGACTCGAAGATGTATTAAGTAAAAAACCACCACAGGAACGAAGTCGTGGACAATGTACTATAATCACCCCGCTTACGGCATAGCAACAAGTAAAGTAACATTAAATGCCAATGGATGTTTTATCCTACAATTTTTAGTGCATTTGTTAGAGACCTGAAAAATTCGCTATTCATTTTGGCCACAAGCGAGAATTCATGCAACTGTAAGTTAGATCCACTTTCGTAATTGATCTTTGACTTATTTGTAGAGCCACAATTTTTTGACGAAATGACTTTTGCAACATTAGGTTCCAATGCGTCATGTGCACATCTGCAGATCTGCTACATCGTTTGTGATTGGATGATATTTCTCTCACTTGCCTTGGCAAATCACAGGCGTACGGAGTCACAATAATCTTATTATGGTTGGTGCAGTCAAATGAGGGACGTGTCTGAACAAAGACGTGCTGCCAATAACCATGAAGCACAGCTGCCGATGTGCACGCGAGACACTGAAACAATGTGGGGCAAAAATATTTTCGCGACAAAATCGTGGCTCTACTTATTTGAATGAAACCTCCTGGAGGGCGCTGAGCCAATAATACTGCAGCAACAGAGTGCAAGCCCAGTTATGTAATATCTCTGCGTCAACGAGCAGCCAATGAGCAGTTGCTGTTTATTTGAATACACAGATATTCTTGGAGCCTATCATACGGGTCAGTGAACTCGTTGGTTTTTCCCGTCTCTAGCGTTTATGCGTGGTTTGTGTAGTGTAGTGGAACAGAGCCAGGTGACAGTGGGGTGGGTGTGAGGGGAGGTGGCAGCACCTCTAGAGAACCACGGTCGTCGGGTGCCACACTCCCCCTTCCCCAGTGCCGCCATCTAACACCCTCCATGCACCTCTTCTCCGCGGTGAGGTCGAGTTGGTTCGGCTCGCAGCTCACGATCCAGCCATTGATTGTCGTGTAGGCCGGGGCGTGACCGGACTGTGTGTTCGCCCCCCCCCCCTCCTCAACCCGCCCTATATAATCCCGCAGGCGTCGTCTGTTTCTGTGTATGTGTGGCCGGCCCACTGCCGCCCGCGATACATATTCATACGACTACCGCAGCCAGCCATCGATTATCTGGCCCGGGGGGTCCTGTCCCCCCCTCCGGCTCTTTTACCCACTCCCCGCCCGTCACCGCCTGTGGTCGTGACCCCAGCACCCTCCCCCTCTCTCACTCTCTGACTGCCAATACCCCGTGGCCACGTCAGCGCTCTGGGCTTCCTTCCCAATACTTACTGTCCCACCTGCTATAGTCTGTTCCACATACGAGTGCACTTTTCTTACTGAAGCCCTCGTTGTTTGTTCCCTTTACACTAACTCGTAGCTATCCACAATAGGCGTATTTTAGCGGTTGAATTGGTAGCGGTACCTGTAAACAGAGCATTTTAGCGCTCCTGTTTACAAGGGTGTTTGCAAACATGCTGCAACCAGGCTGAGGGTGTTTGCACGTTTCTGGCAACCGAGGCAGGAGGACGGTTACAGGGTTTGTTCACAGGATGTTTACCTTTACTTTTATTTCCTGTTTTGTTCCGAACAAATCTGAAACCAAAACAAACTGTATTTATGTGAAATATGGACGAAACTTAAGTTATTTTAAAATAAAATGATGCAATATTAATTTTTCATCATATACTGGTGCACAATTAAATTTATTTCTAAAATTTATTATGTTGTACATGTAAAAAAAATAGTGAAAGTAGTTTATTTTCCAATAAACGTATTCGTGAAGAAGTATTTTCCTTTATACAGTCCAATTCTATTCCTGATAAGACAATAACAAGTACACAATTTCGTAACTTCATGGTGGTAGCCATTTATGTTTATTGAATATTGCATTTTAGCGATTTCTTGTAAATGCAAATAGATTCGGCAAACGCTTGCTAACAGCTTGTGACCAATTCAACCGCTAAAATACGCCTAAAGTTTAAGACCTCGCTATTTTGTTTTGCAGTGGTTTCGGAATTTTTTTTACGCAAATTAATAGATATCACAAATTCATTTTGGCAGTTTTTAACACTTATATATCACAGTTTAAATCTGAATTTTTTCTGTTGCAATACACCTAACGGATTTTTATTTTTGCCCCTGAAATATCACATATTTTGTTGTCAAAATAAGCCAAAATGAAACAAAATATTTTTTGCTAGTTTACAAATGCTATGGAAAAATTGTGTAGGCCTATCGTATGACTGTGCACAGTGTCAAAATTTTTCAAAGCGTTTGGATAGAAAATATTTTAGTTATTTGCAATTGTTTGAAACAAATGAAAGATCATGGCCGTAACTTACCTGTTTAATGAATTAACATAGTGTGGGTTTTCTCCGAACCGCTAAACAGGGTAGCATGGGATACGTGGGGTACATAGTAAAAGAAAGACCACGTATGCCAGCCTTGGGTAAAAAATAGTTTCTTGGAATAAATTAATTACAAACAATAGGTGGTCACAACGAAACTACATTAAATTTTAATTTCAGCTGGTTCACATAGAAGATAAAAATTGTTGTGAAAGTATCCCAATCTAACTCATGTTCGCAAGTTTCTATATTTCACGGTACTCACATCTGAACGCTGCAGGCCATAGTAAAATATTTTTGTACTATTACTTCAGAAAAAAGTCTTCAAAGTGTTAATTTTACGTAACATATACGTACTTTATCATGGATTTTTTCCCCTCGATATATAACTTAATGTTTGAATGGAGACAGGCCATTGTTTCTTTACTTTTCGGATACGTCACCTACATTAACAGTACAAGATAAAATATATTATTCATACTGTTATCTGTATGAATGACGAGTCTGTTGCGACAACTAATTTAAGCAGGTCTTCACGATGTGTTTCTGCGATAACCTCACGTACGGAGACTGTTTTTTTACATTCTTAATCCGCATCAGTGGGTACAATCAGTGAAGTGTTAACTTGAATTCCATCTAACATCTGTTTCTAATCTATCGTCCTGTAGGATTTACTGGAAATCATTTAACAGTTTGGTGAAATCCACTGAGAATAAGTGGAAATCATTTTTCATTAGTAGTATTTACTCATTGAAACACTCGCGCGGTTTCACTAATTAGTAATGTCGGTTACTTTTTTTTTACGGGAAAGACTAAAAATTCGTTAGAATCTTTTTTTCACCCCGCAATAAGTTTGATGTTTATAACGACAAGACGTGCTGTTGTAGGTGAAATGTCATTGTTTGTACGTAACCTCTAAATTTAAGCCCATGTGTTAAGTAACGAGGCACTCAAATTAATTTTTATTGGTATGAAGTAGCAGCCGCTTAACAAGGCGTTGCCTGAGTATAATTTTATAGCTCCAAGACCAGGGAATATCTAAAGGTTTAGTGATACAATATAGTCGTATAAACAACTCATATTGATTAACGAATAGTGTGCTGAGGAAAGTCGTGAATGAGTAAGCGTATTTTTTTTTAATTTTGTGGTTCGGTTTTGGAAGATCAGATCGGATGCCAGTTTTGACGTCAATATTTCAAATCTGCGTCGAAGGGTGCACTGAGAGAAAGAATTGTTTCATTATACTAAATATATTTGTTTGGGTGATGTTTGCTTCAGCTAAACAATATTTTGTTGGTAAGACCAAGCTTGGAGTCCTCCAAACAAAATTAATTATTTCCCTCGACCAAATTATTCATTTAAACGCAATTTGTTTGCGCCAAACGTATATTTGGTTACTACAGGACGTCGAATAAATATTTTGTGTAAACAAACAACTCGTTACAACTTGTCAACAAAATAATATTGTTAGTTATAAGTGAAGTGCTTTGAACCAACAATTTTTTTTCGATGGACTAAATGATTTGGTTGGCGAAACTAAATACATTTGGTTGACTTGCGGAAGATGCCAGGCTGGCGTGCGTAAGCAATAAGATGGCGAACACTGTATACCTCAACATTCAAAATATAAGTTTGTGTGGCAAGTAGGACGTCTAAACTGTTAATCAGCATAATTCCAGTATCTTAATTTTAGCTATAACAATTTCAAAGTGGTTAATTCGATTGATCACAAAAGAAAATGCTATAAACTTGAAAAACGCTGCAGCCCCACGATTCGTTGTTTGTGCTGCGGCCCTGCGGTGCACGACGTAACTATTCCTATACAAATAACAATCTCGTTCTCGTGGAAGCACTCGTAGCTTAGTTGGTTAGGTCATGCGTTGCAAGTGTAAAGTGAAGGGATAATGAATCAAATCCCGGCGCGGCCACACTTTTTTTAGTCAACGAAATATTTTTATGGCCAGCTAAATATTTGGTACTGCTAACAAAATTCAGCTATTTGCCTCAAACAAATCGAGGGAACAAAATAATTTGGTACGAGCAAACAAATATTTCTTTGCCCCTATACAAACAAATGATTTGGTTGATTCAAACAAATTTTGTTTGCACCAACAAAATTTTTTTCTCAGTGTGTCCCTGCCACATTTGGTTCAGTTTCGCCAGACGGTGTAGAACTGTGCACATTAGAAATGTACGCAAATAAAAACTCGTGGTTTCTTACTTCGTGTACTAACATGAAATAAATTACAAACCTAGTATAAACATTCGGAACGTAGGTACAATTCAATTCGCCGAATGTATTTGGATAACAGTCTTAAATCTTTTTGTTTCGTAGTTGCCGCCCGGACGTATAAACAAGGAACTAAATATTATTTGGAAATTAATTGAAAACTCTAACACTGGATTGATTTAACTTCCGCGTGGTCTAAATATAGGTAAAGGGAGTCGTGATCAGATCGAGTTTTGAGAAACATCGTATAGGCCTGTGGGGCGTTCATAAACGTAAATACTTGTGCCTTAGTCTGAAGTGGCCTTACTACCTGCCCTTCAAATTCGTTGCTGCGAGTTACGACTATTCTCTATTTGACGAAACTATTTAACGCGCATTATGTCTGTATATCTACGAAAAGAACACACACTTCAAACTATGTCGCAATAGTTTTCAAAATGCGGCACGTTTATTAGAAACATTATTTTCAGGCCCCTCAAAACTGCCAAAAATGACTTTTTCAGACTGCCGTATCTGGAAAATGTATGATCAGATTTGAAAATCATAACTATAGAAACAAGCGTAAGACTTTGAACTATGCTACCCATAAATAAAATAATGTGGTCACCGCTTAAATTCCCACTGGAAAACGGATAATAGTAAATCACTGCACGCCATCTGAGTGGCTTGCGCGGAGAGGCGACAGTGCATTACTAGACACGCAAAATTCGCGTTATTATTTGGTGATATACTAGCCTTCACTGCCCTATAGGTTCTTGAACATGTTTCGTGTTTTCATTGGATAGCTGTGGTATCATTTGACTGTGAGTGCCCTGCATACTAGGACTGGGAGACTTCTACTATTGGCCAGAAGATGTCTCCTGCGAACATCACCAAATTCAGCTAATGGCAGACGTCGTACGAGCGTACAGTACGTCGGAGCTCAGTCTTCTGATAGAAAATAACGCGAATTTTACACGTCTCTATGCATTACATATGTCGTTCAACGACACTCTTACCGCTCTTGCCTCACACACACAAACTCAGCCTATCTAGGGAGGCAACTTAACCAGTTTTCCGTCGCGCGCACGGCATTGGGCGGTGAAGACAGACCGAGCGTCCTCCATGTCGGGATTACTGAGAAATACCTTCTCACATGTATGTGTCGTCTTCTTCCTAGTTCGCTCTCTTAGTGAGCTGTTGTTACGACCAGTGATTTTAGGCATAAAGGATTCTGCACCGACTTTTTTCGGTGTCTTTAGTACACTTCTACAACTCTGCTTTGTGGTTATTGGATAACAAGAATTTCGGCGGAGGAGTCGTCACGTAACTGGACTAATCAGGATAATATTACTGCAACGCCCCGTGTCTGTGATTTGCGAGTAGACTCCCTCGACGCCGAGAGTCACAATCATCCAATAACTGATCACTAGAGACATGAGAAACTCATGTCATCGTTTGGTAGCAGACTGAACTTCACTTTCCTATACATAACAGAGCATAATCTGCGATTCAATTGGCTACGAACTTTTATGTGTCGTCATTTACGTGTGTTACAGAGATTGACCTCTCTACCGTGTAAGCATTCTCCGCGGCAAGTCACGACAATATCGGCCAGCAAGAGACGTCGAACAAGCCTATGGTCACTTGGAGTCTAGTCAGCTGTCAGAAATGCATGTCTCCTGATCACGAAGCAGAGCAGTATGGCATTGAAACACATTAGCGCAACATTCTTGTTCACCAAATATCAGTGACACTAGCGGTTATAATGCCAGGACAGAGAAGAAGACGGCGATGGAAAGTCTTCGTGCAGGTCTTCTGTTGGACGCCCTCTCAAACAAATAATTCTCGGGATCTTCTCCACGTAATACTCGAGGCTAACTTTCTTGTGGGGTCGTCGTCAACTTTTCCAAGCAAGTTTCTTTTGTCGAGTGTTTACTCGTGGGGTGCTCTTGTTTGTCCAGAGCTTAGTTCTTTATTGACTGCTCGCAACCAGAGGAAGACGCGTGCCCGAGGAGGGGTGGGGGGAGGGGTGGAACGCGATCTTACGTTTCAGTTGTGAATAACTTCCTTCAGCAAACTAATCTTCATGAAGGCAGAAATGTTTTCCCAAGCATCTGATCCCGAACTTTCGTATGCATTAAAACTTTCCGACGTTTCTGCCTTTGACGTCCGCTTTTCGTGCTTGCGTTTATTTGACTCTTTTCCTGGCAGCCAATTCTCTTTGTTTCATTCTTAGAATCACGAAGAATTCACGGATTCGCTGACCTGTAGGCCAGTCTTCAAGAATATCATCTGTGATCTCATTGACCGCTCGCTGAAACAGAGTTACCGTATGATATAGCTTGCATATAGTTGCATCTTTATTATTAGCTCAGTACCTTCCAAGAGGTGTCAAATAAGTCAACGGCCAATTGTGAAAGTTACAAGCACTTATAGTTGTTGAATCCTAGGTTGTGTGCAAAAAAAAAAGCTATTTTTTTCAGGTCCTTAAGACTCATTTCGTGTGATCCACAACACACACATGCATATATTCTGTCACTCGTTTCGACAGTTGTTTAAGGGCGTTCAAGTAAAAAAATAATTTTATTTTTATATATGTTAGTGTTAGTTTTTTTAGGGTGTTACGTTTTATTATGTTAATTGGTTTTTTCGCGGTGGTCAAGAAGAAAATACGTTCAAACTTTAACATTAGAATGCAATTATGTGAAAATTGGCTTTTTTTATAAGGAAAGTATACTCCCAAAACTAACACTATTTCATACAAATACAGTATAAAATGAATATGAAATTATGATTTTCCCCACATGAACGTCCTTAACTCAATTAGGTCGTGTGTCGTCTCGTTAACACTTTTTTGTCTCTTGTCGAGTTTTATCCTCGATCTTTGTCGGGCAAGAGTTTCGTCAACATTACTATAATATATTATTTCATATTTGACAGGCAGTTATCCCTTGAGTTATTCCGTTAGACGTCCTGTCTCACTGGACGGAGACTTCGTACTGGTATTCATGATAACAACGTCCAGTGATGTGCAGTCTCTTTTTACAGTTTCAGGTAGTGTAATATACATGTTCGTACAGTTGTGATGGGTTCTCTGTGAAGATGTGGCGCTTATTTACCTCTAATCGACTCCGCAGATGGTAAGTACTAGCATCACAGACATGCTGCAGGCGTGTAATCTATTGCGATTAACTTCATAACGAAACGTCATGACATTTGTGTTGTAATTTTTAATGCTCTGATAATGCAATATCAGTTATCACTCATCAGTACAGCATGTGCAATATATTGCACGTCGTAGATATAGAAGTTTGTAGTGTATCGTACAGGTCTACCATAACGTAATATTTTTGCCACTTTAGTGAAACATGGAATAATTACTTTGGAAGAGCCCGGCCACTTGGCTTAGTGAATAGCGCTCCTGGTTAGTTATCCAAGGGTCTCGGGTTCGATTCCCGGCCGAGGAGGGATATTTAGTTATCTCCCCGATGTTGAAGACAATGGCGAAACATTGTAGAATCGCCTCGCGTAGTCGCTCCTCTAGTTCAAACCAGTCCCTACTCTTAATTTCATAATCATCACATCTGGAAGGATTCAAATGCCGTAAGAATACGTTATTTTATCAGGAATAGTATCAATACAGAGCGTTCGGGATAAAGTGAGCAGTAAAAATTTAACCTTTGAAAAATATCACTAGCCATAACTGCATATAATTCAACATTAACTATAGTTTCCTTATTCTATGTATGGTTGGCAGCGAATTACTGAATATAGTTCCGTGTATTTTCCTATTTTTAAACAATAATACTGTAATGAAATGAACTTAAAACGACATATTTGTATTTTACATGCTTAGTTTTTTTTTTATCAAATCATATAGGTTCCTGCCGACTGCATAATTCTTCTTGCACGCGCAAGCAATATATGACGTGTCCAAAAAGGTTTAGGCGTTTCCCGTCGTTAGCCGTTACACGCGGAAAGATGCTAATTGGCTGAAAGTAGAAATTTAGCAGGGCTTTCTGTAGTACTCATTTTATTCCGAACCGCCTATAGTTTTGCTCTAACAAAGTTCAGTTTAATGAATCTGAAACCAGACGCACTTTGAGGAATATACACAAATTCAAATTGCAACTATCCCTCCCTGTTGGCATTCTTGATATGTCAGGCAGTGTTTGTCAGGAGGTGTTTGTGTGCGGGACTTGTTGGCAGCCGTGCCGCAGTTGGAGCAGAAGAAATCTTGCGGCATGCTCAGTTATGTCCTGCATCCCTCCATGCCGTCTCCTCGCTGCAGTTCCTTGGACCCCTCTCTCCTCTTCCTGCGGGCGCAGTTTCTCTAGCTTTACCCCAATATCCCCTATAGGGCGGCAGTAACGTTTTACTGTTGGCAATAAACACGCCTGATGCCTGCCTCTTCTCCTTTACGAGTCCCCCTCTATGATGTCGGTTACGACACCATAAAGAAGCGGGACAGGATAAAGTGATGGAGGAAGAGGGTCGAGCCAGGAGAGAGGGAGAGAGGTTGTTGCCAGCGCCGAGGGTGGCGAGGCGTGGAACTAGCAGTCGCTGGCGTCTCTTCTGCGGGTATCGCAGTCTTCTCTCAGACAGCACTCGCAGCTCGCGGCTGTAAACAGCGACCCTCTTCACGCCTATCTCCCGTCCTTCCTGTGAAGCCTTGTTTCGCACACTTCCATCTTCTCTACCCTGCATCATTCTGTTCGTCCACTCTTGCCATCCCCGGCTCTCGCATGCTGGAATCACGGTAGTGTGACGGAAGCGACGAGAAGGTCGCGATGCGAAACTAGACATTTGACTGCCGTGCAACAAAAAAAAATTGTAAATAGTTTCTTGCCACCACATACTAAACTTCTTTTACGATAGCCATTAAAATTTTCATTATTTTATTATTTGACCGATTATGTGTAATATATTTTTGGCATTCCCACTTGTGGAAATACAAATCACAAAATACATGCATGCTTAGAAAGTTTATTAACTGAAAATAACAAATAACTCTTACGCGATTTACCACTAACTCACCGGTTTTACCAACATTTTGGCACAAAATTAACTTCCGTTTTGTGGCTTTGTCGTGTCCGCGACGTGAATAAAATATAAATAATTTCTATTCGAAATTCGCTTCGCGGACGTCTTTTTTTTGTCGTACTCACGTTACAGACACCTCGATGCTGATTGGCTAGCAAGTTATTTTTTTTCTTAAACTTGTTTACTTGAATACGTTCGGCAGCCATGTTTGATCGTGATTACAGGTAAACATGTTTGCGATGTTGCACGACTACAGTTGACGCTGCTTCTCCGTCCCTAGTTGCCATCTTCTTCTATCTTGACTTTCTTCGATGGTCATATTCCTCACTTCCATTGCCTCATCTACGTCGTCTTGCAAGCTGCGCCGTGGACGGCCTACTTTCTTCTGGGGGGGGGGGAGGGAATAATCCATCTTTATATCCGTTTCGGTATCCTATCTTCTTTAACTTCAACGACAGCCTTGGAATCTGAAATGTACCATACTTAATAATTATCACATCGACACTCATCATCCGTGACTTTTTAACTATCATATTGCATCTAACTGCATTCATGCTGTGTGTGTAAAGTGGATACAAATATTTTACACCTTAACACGAGTGCAAAATGTGAGACCAAAAAGCAGTCATTTTTTTACACAGATCGTTACTCCAAGCAGCCAGCAGGATAAAGCGTTGAAGATATGTTTTTCGAAACTACATATGAAACTAGTTTACTTTGAACAAGGAGAGACTGCGATCTGAACTCGTTCATAGCTCGTGTAACCGCTCCATAAAACTGAACATGTTTGTGAAGTAGTTCTGTATGTAGGGTGACTGCCGCCCGGGTATCATTTGGCTACGCCAATCAGAATTAGGTTTTCGTGTCATAAGACGTCTGTGATTTGCCAGTAGTTTCCCAAGACAAATGGATAGTTAAAACATCCAATAACTGACCGTGTAGCAGAGCTGCTGATATGCGGATAAGACATTGAAATCAAATGGTGCAAACATATTTTCGTCAAAAAATCATGGTCCCAGCCATTTCATCTCGACATACAAAAATAACCCCCTTTTCCTCGTCTTCTTTGAATGTCATCTTGTGCGCCGCCCCAAGTCACGCACATTCTACTCATTCATCTCTTCCCCCCCTCCGTTTTAGTCCGCCCTCTTTCTCCCAAACATACACATGCAGCACCCCTTTTCTGTTTTTCTGCCCGCAATAAATTTGCTACCCTCAAAGCTGTTTTTGTAACAATCTGCAGGGTGCGTTGTTGTATTTCAGTGATTTTAGTGTTAAAACTGAACAAATCATGTTCTTTGTTATATGAGATACCCTCATGATACGTCTTACTTGTTTCGTGTTCGCGAAAACTAGGATAGGATGAACGGGATACTACGCATCTGTTACGAAGACGTGTTGCATCTCTAGGTAGCTGCGAAATTCTCGTTATTTGTGAGAGACTAGAATCCAGAGACCAGTACATGCCGGCGCACAACCTGTGATTACGTTGGCCGCGAGCCTCTGTATGGTGTAATTTATGTGTGAAGCCGCTTTACACAACACTGGTCACTCTACTCAGAACTTTTAATTAGCCAGAAGTATCTCCTTGGCTGGCCAGGACGTCACAACCGTCTGGATTTGAACCTGCTGTCAGAAAGTAACGCGAATGTGGAACGACTCTAAGCATGGTTAAAGTGCACAATTTTATATTTGTACGGCAAAGTGTTAGTTTTATAGACATTTTATTTAATGGCCATATATGAAGAAAATTATCGTTATTATTAGAATATTTTTAAAATTGCATTTTGGGATTTCACGTCTGTTAGCACATTACCCATACTACCTAATTTCAGTGTGAATTATTTCGTTCGCGTAAGTTAGCTGGTTTTTGTTATTATCATGTTCCCGTAACTTGCAAATTTTGACTTTGACCTGCCGATATGGGAAGACTACGAGAGCTAAAAAAGTTTCACAAGTTGAAAATGTAGTCAAAAGTAACGTCTGTAAAACCAACACTACGTCGTACAAATGTACAACTATGCGTTTTTGCCACGCGTACGCCCTTGAGGCAATGGGGTCCCTATTTGTGCAATTTTAGTAAGTTTTATTTTTTTTTATCCTGAAAGGGGGCAGATGTCACAAAACCGTTACATAGAAATGTAGTGTAATTTTTTTCAAAACATAAGTTTTTATAATTTTTGCTAGTTATTGACTTAAGAAAATTTAATTAAGTTGATAATTAGCCAAAATTATATAACTTTATGTTTTGCAAAAATTAGGATATGTAGTTCAAACAACTTCCAACATTTCTATATAACGGTTTTGCAATATCTTCTCTCTTTCAGGATTTAAAAAATGAACTCACAAAATCATCATAAAATAGAACCCGTGGCCTTAGTGCCTTGTTCCACGTCTCAAACGGCAATGGCTTTACCTTATTCGCCTGTATATAGGACTAAGGTTAATTCTTCTACAGGTTTGTAAGAGAACGTGTTTTCTTATTTGAGTTTGACACAGGGAAATATTGTGCTGCTAGTCGCGTTGCCATAGCTAACGTGTCTAATGGAGTACTAGACCGTGCTGAAATTAAATTTAACTAAATTTGCCAAATTTAGAAGTAATTACATTTAATTTTAAAGTGATAAACAAATTCTGTCTATTAAGTTTTCAACTTCATATAACTTTATATTTACGACAGTTTACACCTTTTATCGATTCTGACGCAACAATGTCTCTTGACAAACACAAACGTAATAGAATAACTCATTACTAGAGCCACGATTTTATGGCGAAAAGATTTTTGCAATATTTGGTTCCAATGCGTCATGTGCACATCTGCAGATCTGCTACGTCGTTTGTGATTGGATGATTTTACTCTCGCTTGCCTCGGCAAATCACAGACGCAAGGAGTCACAATAATCTTATTCTGATTGGTGCAGTCAAATGAGAGATGTGTCTGAACAAAGACACACTGCCAATAACCATGAAGCAGACCTGCCGATGTGCACGTGAGACACTGAAACAAAGTGCTGCAAAAATATGTTCGCGACAAAATCGTGGCTCTAGTCATTACGCTATTCTAGTATTATTACTAACCTTAGTAGAACGGAGAAACTACTCAGAGATAGCCATTGCCGTTGGAGACTTCAGAGCGCCATTAAAATGGCTCTTTTCGGCAGAGTTACATATGGACTTCGGTCTTTTGTTATAGAGAGGAGCCAAAATCTGGCCACATACTAAGTTGTAATACAGACGTGAAAATTACGTGATAGGGCGAAATTGACCGCTTATTGGCTGCCCGAGACTGTTGATACCAATCACCTGTATGTTTTTGGCTCCTGCATGTTACGACAGGCGCCCGTTTGGGCTGACTGCAGGTTAGCAGGGCAGCAGCCTTACGTCGATTGGTGGTAGGTGTTTCCGCCATTTTACTGGTGTGCGTGACTGAGTTCGCTGGCCTACCGGCTATTTCACTTCTGTATTCCAAAGATTCTGTGATCTGGAGACGGTTTCGCCAGTTCCCTTCTTGCCACCACGGTTACGCAGCCAGTTCCCACGACTCGCCCGCGAGCGTTCATTGTGTTCGTTCGTTATCGTCACAGCTGTTCCGCCTTACGCAGCGGGTCTCTATTTTGGTGGCCAGTTATCGCCTTGTAAATGTGTTAGTGTAGTCGCCTTGATAAAGAGAGCCATTGAGTGGGACTGTAGATTAGATACCGTGCTGTCGAGTTGTTACTGGTACTAGTTCACATGCCATTGCTGACATTAGTCTAGGTGAAACCACTTCCTGGGAAGCTGATGTGGGTAAGGGCATGTCTCTACGGCTCCAAGGTAGTCATAATTACCTCACTGTAACTGTAATTTATTGAGTTATACTGTGCTTTACATAGTTAACTGTATATGTCAGACACAATGGCACGAGCCTGTGATTTTTGGTGAAAAGAAATTAGCACCATCTGGCTGCAATGCCTTATGTGCACATCTGCAGTTCTTCGTGGTCAATTATTGAATGTTTTTTTACTCTCATCGTCTTGTGGTCCTACCAGCAAATCACAGACGCGTGATGTTGCACTAACCTAATTATGATTGGCGCATAGTCACATAAGTGACGCCCCTGCCCAGAGCCAATAACCATGAAGCGAAGCTGCACGTAAGACATTGAAACTATTTGTTGCAAAATCATTTTCTCCATATTGTCTTTTGCCTTTGTTGGTTTAGAAATGAACCTGACGTTTAACTCTACCGTATACAGTACACGGTAGGTTTTGCTTCTCATTGAGACTGTCGTTACTCACTGTTAACTAATTACCTAGTAAGTGAGGACCCTTAATTTTCGCGAAAAGATTTCTGTATTAAGAGGGCTATGTACCGGATGTAGTTTTCCGCGTTTAATGCGCGGTGACAAAGAAGCGATAAGGTTCAGTTTTCCACACTCGGCGGTTACAGCTTCGCTCATATTAGCGACGCGCCAAACTGGCGTGCAGTGTTATCCTACTAGTCTATTTCCTATGGGACTTAAAGCGGCGACCCTACAGTATTATTAGAGGAAAGTTTGTAGTAAAGACCAACGCATGCTTCTAACGTAGAGTTTTACGAATCCAGATGGCCTTTTTTCCAGTTACAGCTGTCTAAAAAAAGCCGTTTTTAGCCATTTTGAGGGGCCCCGAAAACGTGTTTCTAATAAGCTTCTTACATATTAAAAATGATAGAAGCCTAGTTTTAACCGTGTGTTCTTTTCGTAGATAAACGCATCGTGAATAAGTGTAGATATTTCTCGTAGAATAGAAAAGGCGCGGTACAACACCGTTCATGCGTCAGGTCCATAAGACTCTTAACTTGCTCCGATGTCTTAGTTCCAGTTCTGCAGTTCGGCTTCTTTGTTATTGGCATTGTGTAAAGAGGTTTCTTATTTGACCTACTAGTCAGAATAAGATTACTGCGAACAACACACGCCTGTTAATTGCAGTAGAATGTTAGACACTTGATAGTCAGGGCCTGTAGTTTTCGCGAAAAGATTTTTGCATCACTTTTTTTTTTCAGTGTCTTACGTGCGCACCTGCATCTCTTATTTGTGGTCGGGGATTGGATGCCGTAACACCCAGCGCCTTGAGGTTAAACCCGCAAATCACAGACGTGATGTGACGCAGTTATCCGTATACTTATCGGAACAGTCAAATTAATAACGACTCTGCACAAAAACACTCTGCCAATAATCATGAAGTTGAGCTGCAGGTGTGCACGTACGACACTAAAACAAAGTGGGGCAAACATCTTTTCGCGAAAACTACCGGACCATATTGATAGTTCAGCCAATCATTGACCTTGAAGCAGAGCTGCAGATGTGCACACGAGGCACTGAAGCTAACTGATGCAGAAATGTTTTCGCCAGAAATTGGGGTCCGTAAAGATCTTCGTGGTAAATTTCCGAGCCTCTAGGTATCGGTGAAAGGGTACGCGATGTGCCTCTCCTTACAGACGCGAGTACGTTGTCGTTTTGGGTAGTGTTTGTGGGGGTTGTTGTAAGGAAGGGGAGTGGGGGGCACGCCGCAGAAGGGGGCGAGATGACAGTCATTACCCTGCGCCTGATCCACCAGGGGCCGCCTCTCTCTTCCACTCCCCCATTCAACCCGCGCCAGGGATCAGCGTGCCGCGGACGGGAAATGGGATTTGTCCGGGCTCAGGAGGAGATTTTGTGGAACCTTGGATGAGCAAGGGTGGGGGGAAGGTGTTTGGGGTGGGTAGTTGTGTTTTACTGCCGGCAATCTGGGGCCCTACACCCCCTTCCCCTCCCCGCAGCCCCGGGTAAACCTCGAGCCAGCGGGGCGCGAGCGGTAATCGACGCGCCAGTAAACTGGTTATGAGATGTGAGACCCGGGTTTAATGCGGTTTTCATTAGGTCGTCTCCGGGTTTTACTATGCGCGGCTGCGAAGTGCCCCGGCCGATGTGCGCGGCCGACATTTTACACACTCGTCGCCAGTACGTCGCGGCCAAGTTTAACTGCCCCTCGCTGCTTCGCCAACTGAATAATTAAGACATTAAGGTGGCCGACTGGCTGAACGGACTTTGCGCGTTCCATGACTGGAAGTGCGGAAGCGGTTTGGACGAGACCAGGGACGTCATTTCAGGTTTTTCTTGGAAAGGGGGGGGGGGGCAAGATTTGTTTCGGTGACAGTGACCTTGTTGCATCTTTTTTATTGATTAAACAGGTATAAATTAGAAACTTAAATAAATAAAACTTCAGTTTTATGAGCATTAGTTAGCATTATTTAAATAACAAAATACAAAAAATTAATTTTATGCTCTTAAAATTCTAAATCCAGGGGGAGGACGTTTGCCCCCCCCCCCCTGCCTTCCTAAATGACGCCCCTGAGACAAGAACGGGCATCGTGTATCTTTCTAACCTCTAGGCGCAGTCTTCTTGTCGTCAACTCGTCTCTGGTAAACATTCAGAGGTCATTCTATTATTACGGACCTGAAAAATTCCCGTTTGGATACAATCTAGGATTCAAATTGGTGTATGTTCGATTCTCTTTCGTAGTTGGTAGACCTGGTGATTTTTGGTAGAAAGAAATTTTGCAACATTTTGTTTCAATGTCTCATGTGCACATACGTAGCCTATCTCTGCTTCATGGCTAGGGCCCGGTAGTTTTAGCGAAAAGATTTTTGGCCCACTTTGAGTGTCGCGTGCACATCGGCAGTTCTGCTTCATGGTTATTAGCAGCGTGTCTTTGTTCAGACACATTTCTCATTTGACTGCAGCAATCATAATAAGATTATTGTGACTCCGTACGTCTGTGATTTGCCAAGGCAAGTGAGAGTAAAATCATCCAATCGCAGGCGATGTAGCAGAGCTGCAGATGTGCACATGACGCATTGAAACCAAGTGTTGCGAAAATATTTTCGCCATAAAATCATGGCTCTACTTACGACGTATTACTAAAGAGTGATTGAGAGATTTTCGTGAGCGCTTAAGACCATGACATTTCATTTATTTTAAACAATTGCAAATAACTGGAATATTTTATAACCAAATGCTTAGAAAAAAGTTTGAGACTGTGTACAGTTATACAATACAAAATTTTGCGAAAGCGTTTTTAAAATTATTTAACCGTTTGCTAGCAAAAAATTATTTTGTTTCATTTTAGCTTATTTTTACAACAAAATTTGTGATATTTCAGGGGCAACAATCTAAAAATCCTTTTAGTGTATTGCAACAGAAAAATTAAGATACAAACGATGATATATAAGTGTTAAAACTGCCAGAATGCATTTTTGATATATCTATTAATTTGCGTTAAAAAATACTTTAAAAATCCCCGCAAAACTAAAGAGCGAGGCCTTAATATCGATGTCTTTAGTGCTGGCGAGAAGTGACATTTAAGTATGGCGCAGCGTCGGAATGAAAGGATAGGGGAGACGGAAGATTCCTGAGGAAACCCGCCGACCAACGGCATATTCCAGCACGATTCCCTCATGCGACAATCCGGGGACCGACCCCGCTGGGAGCGGACGGCAACGTACTCGTTCTCAGGCCGTGTTACAACCGGTAGGTTTTGTTAACAAAACTGTCACGTGTGCGGATATTGTACACAAAATCTGTGGCGTATTTTGGTGTTTGAAGGTTACTTATTAGAAATAACCAAATACAAAACCTCGCAACGCTACCATATTGCAACAAGCAGAGAACTTGTATAGCGCAAAATGTTTTGTGTCAACATACCCTTGAGAACATAGTTTCTTGCAACATATATGATTGGGTGATGTACGTCTGACACAACGTATCTGTCTGCAGACCAACAGGCATCAAAAATTACAGTAGCGAGATTCTTATAGTATCAGTCAAATAGGGCAACAGCTCCACGTACAAGATAAAGCCAGTAATAATCTAATAAGCCGAACGTGTGTTGAAATCATCCAGCAAACAGTCAAGTTTTCCAGCGATAAACCATCATCTCTAAGCAAAGCCTATAGTTTTTTGATTGACTTAAACTTTGTAAAGCTATATGTAAAGTTCTTTCAATTACATTCGCAATATAGGCTTACAGTTAGAGCCACAATATTGTGCAACCGGTTGGTTTTGAATGCCTAATGTGCACAGCTGCAGTTCTGTTTCATAGTCAATGATGGGCTGATTGGATGTTTTAACTTCTACTGTCATATCACAACAGTGCGGAGTTACAATAACCTTATTCTGATTGGCGCAGCTTGTCTGAACAAAGACACGCTGCCAATAACCATGAAGCAAAGCTACCGATGTGCACGTGAGACACTGAAACAAAGCGACAAAGTCGTGGTTCCACCTACACGTGATTTCGCGATAACGGAACAATTTTGATACCTTTATTAACTTTTTTATGCAGTAAATTTATTGTGTCCTGTCCCCTTATTATAAAAACAAATCTTCCTAAATAACACCTAAAGTGTATCGATTGTATTGTACGCAAAATATAATGTGTAAGGTCACAATAAATAACACATCTTTTTTTATCATTAGTCTAGACAAAATGGTTAACAGATGTGCTGAGTATGTCCTGAATCATCTATGCCATAATTTTCTGTTTTATATCCTCTATACCGTCATAACGCACAACACCAAAAGAAAAACAATCTCCAGCTTTGACAGTGGGACACCAGGCAGCAGGACAAGCTGCTGATAACTGACAGACGAGGTGTTCCAATTGGGAGTTTACGAAAAACTAAACGCCAAACCGCAAATAGCATCTCCAAAGTGGGCTGGAACACGATCTCTTGCAACGCAGCCTCTCCTGCGATATTCTCAGATCGATCGACTGACTGTTGCCGCCCCAGCTCGGGGGTTGCGTTTTTGTCCCGAGGCGACCTCCCCCTCCCCCCTCTACACGGTCTCCCCCGCCGTCCTTTCACACAGTGTAATTACTACCCTTGAGGGATTATTGCCTGTTAAGTCGATTATCCGGTTAATCTCCGCGCCTGACTCATTACGGCAGCGGTAGATCCAGCGCCCCGCCCGCCTCCTAGCGCCAATTTGCGACGATAACTGCGTGGTTACTGGAAAAGGGGGGGGGGGGACAGAGCCCCGGGAGTTTGCGTGCGCCTTCCTTCCTGCCTCTGTCGGCGCGGCGTCTTCTCCTTGTCTGCAGGTCGCGGGTTAGACTCTCAGCTCGCGTCTGGCAAACAAGCACTTTTGACGATCACACCTTCTAGATAGAATAATGGTATAAAAATATTATTTATTGTGATCTTTATATGCTAAATTTTGAGCCTGGTAGTGCAATATATACGCTGTAATAGTTACGTAGGTTACTGTGTTTATATTAAAAAGTGACAGGAAATTATAAATTATATAGAAGTGAATAGGTTAGTTAGGCTCTAAAAGTACTTGTACCTATAGTTTTTGATCATTCGTCAAGTATTCATTCGCTTGTTTTCTACTTTCTTGAGAGCTAGTCGACATTACTGAACGTCATTTTTAATGGGACTTTATTCAATGTACATCAATGTTTGTATATTTTAGTTTCTTTACGTGGGAATGAGTTATTTTGAGAAAAAAAAGTTAATGAATTCAGCAAGAAAGCGATGAATTCGTATAATTTTTTTGTGTATTTCTTCAGCAAAATCAGGAAACTTACAAAAGCAGAGCCATAACTGTAATGTAACTTTGGAGATGATGCAACAAGTACGGAATTTTGAAACCATTATGTTTGAACAAATGTGCAAAATTATTACGATGTGATACTATTTTCGTTGGATATTTGTGCGACTCATTAATGAGCCGTAAGTTTCCTTTAAAAAGTTTAAATAATTAACAAAAAAACTTGTATGACTGTCAACTTCCCCCTTTTTATCTTGAATGTTATCTGCCATTTTGTTTATGGTAAACCATTTGTGATGCTGATATATTGTACCTTTTATTGTGGCGTCAAGAGATTGTGCTAATGTGTCTCTATGGTGCTCGCAAACATGATTACGAAGTTGGCATAAACTTCTGACTAGTATTTTTTTTAAAATCAGTTTTTGTACAGCCACTGATTCTTGGCGAAAATAATTTTACAAATTGTTTCATTGCCTTACGTGAAAATCTGCAGCTTTGCTTCATGGTTATTGTCAGTGTGTATCAGTGCAAATGTGTCTTTCACTTGACACAGACAATCAAAAGAAGGTTACTATGCGACACACATCTCTGCGATTTGTTGATAGATCCCGAAGACTCTGAGAGTTACAAACAACCAATCACTGAACACGAAGCAGAACTGCGGATGTGCATAGAAGGCATTGAAACTCGTTGTTGCAATATTTCGTTAGTCAAAGATCAGTGAATCTAGGTAGAATTAACTAGATCTGTATAGAAGCCAGTCGGCAGGTCGCTGAACCAGCGTTATCTCCGTGTCTCTATTAATAGCATTGTTTACAGGGGTACTTGAAAATACACTACAGATCAATACCTGGGCACATTGTGCGATTCCTACCTCATGCCAACGAATAACACTCTACATTTTATTACTATCAGATATGCGCTGCCAACGTTACACGGCGGAGAATGACGAATGGAAAGTTTTTTTTTTTTTTGTAGCGATCGAAAATAAATGGTTAGAACAACCAGCAGTTTCCCGAGCACATAAATTTTTGCTAACAGAACAGTTATTATATTTGTTTATTTAATAGTTCCGCCCCATGGCACTAAGTTATTTTTCGCCCATTTTTTCTTTGTTAGCATAGAGCTGTCTGGTGTTGGTCTATGTTGTACTTGGTATTTCCTCGAAGTAAGGAATGAAAATTGTAAATAATATGAAATAAAATAATAATGTGTCGCTTTTTTTACACCATACTAAAAACTATAAAATAATTTCTGCTATAAAAATACTTGTAGAATTCAAAACAGAAGAAAACGTGGGGGGCTTGCAGTATGCAATAATAAGGAGCGTAGAGATTATAGCTGTCATTGAGAAAACTCACCCAATATAGTTCGTACCATTTGCAGTGCAATAAGATTGTTAGTGACTTACGTGAAATATTCATGTATCAACTATCTATTGCATGCGCCCCACTTTTTTTAAAAATTATATCTTACAAATAATTTAATTGCAGAAATTATTGATGTTCTGTTTTAAAAACGTGGCATATTAATTAATTTTTTAATTTAACAGTATTCTATGGTTTTTAGTTGGGTTTTTTGCAGTTACATATTTTGAAAACATGTTATTAAACCATTTTATTTTTGTAACATTTTTTCCCACATTTTTTTATTATATTGCAATTTCATATAATTCTGAGCTATGATTAAAGTTGCAAGTCTCTAGCTCATCGGGAAGTTAGTTTAAAACCGATTGCAAAATTTTACCGAACAAATAAACAGACAGGAAAGGTGCATTGGCCTCTTTTTCTGAGCTGTGTTAAAGTTTCAAGTGTGTGTCTCATTGTTACTTAACAGACAAACAAACGGACAAGAAAGCGGGATTAATGAACGTGTTAAAATGAATCATACAAAGAAATGTGAAGTGTTCGCGTCAATAGTAGAGTTGCAGGCAGGTTATGGCGACTACTTGGAGTGAACGCAGTGTGGTGCATAGTCACTTGTCGAATATGCCTTGTCACTCGTACACTGCCTGAACCAGGGTTTGACCGTGTCTATAGAACTATATGGGACATACATGAAGCCGTCTTTTTGGGTAACACAAAATGACGACCTCTTGCTCATGAAGTTAGCGTTATGTGATACATTCGTAATCAAGCCCCTGTCTCCAGAAAATAAGTAGTTAACCAATGTTATTAGTTACGTAGTTTATTTGCATTAACATCTTAGATGTTAACTCATTTAAGAGTGCGTGGTAGATAATTAAACGCTGAAAACATCAGTTGATTTCTACGCTTTTTTCGAAGCCAATATGGATAAAATACTCAATGACAATCCTAGATAATGGTATTTGCCAACTTTATGAGTAAATATTTATCCAGAATTACTAATTCGGTACGCGTGATCTCTTGCGCCGCAATTAAATGTACGAGGTTCCGGCGTCAGACATTGTGCCTCAGAAGTTCGTAACACTGGAAACTACTTGTTTAAAACGTTGGCTAAAACTGTTGTCTAGGATTGCTATTGTTTAACTTTCGCAAATTGTCTTAAAAAAACTACAGTTATAGATTAATGCTTTTAGCGTTGAATTATGTATCACGACCTCTTAAAGGAGAATTAAACACAAATGTTAGTAACTTCAAAAAGCCTCAGCTCTATAATGTGACACCCTAAAAAGCGACTTCAAATACGTCACAAGACGCTGTCTCCTGACTATTCGTACCTCCATGGCCTGAACAGACGTATGCCTCGCCTGGGCAGCGCCATGTCTACAGGAAGTGCGTGATACGAACACACATCACCTACTTGCACGAACATGGCCGACGTCAGTCGTGCACAAACAATGCCAGGTTAATTGTGGCCACTGTCACCGGCTGTCGTCGTGAGCATTTCAAACACTACCCCTCGCTGACAAGCCGTGCGTGTAGGGAAGATGGAGGGTCGTGTTTCTTCTTGTTCTGCCCGTGTACAGGCATGAGTTTGCCGCGGGAAGTTTTTGCAACATTTCGTTCCAATACCCAACTTGTCTTTGGTCAGACACGTCTCTCGTTTGACTCCTCCAATCAGAATGTTATTGTGATAACCGTACGTCTGTGTCTTACAGTAGAACCCTAAGATGAACGATAGTTATGACATCCAATTACTGACCATAAAGCAGAGTTGAAGGTATACACTCCAGGCATTGTAACCAAATTTTCGACACAAAATCGTGGTTATAAGTCTGTGTGTTTGGCAGCTGTAATTTTTTCTTTAAATTGTTTCTAATATCAAATCTAAGAAAAAAAATTCTTGGGGTTTTCTGAAAACTTTCATCTTTATCAGATCTTCTCCTCCTCTTTTTTTCCATTTTTATCGGTGGGCTTGTCCACGCCTGCGACTACATATAAAAAACTGTCCAACGTTAGCCGAATGGCTGTGAGAACTGTTGTGCTTATCAGTATAGCCTGTCCACTTAACAACCTAGACTTCACGGGCCTGTACATAAGTGAGTAGCACAGTGTGTGCGTACATTGGCTACGAGCCCTATATGGTGACGTTTACGTGTGTGACCACTTTACAGGAGGTTCGTCAGTCTAACTTCCAACATTTAATTACTGGTCAGAAGCATCTTACACTGCATTGTTGGCCGATGAGTGACGTCGAACAAACCTACAGCCGTTTGCAGTTATTTATTTTTATTTAGAGCCATCCTATGTATCCCAGTTTTGAGTATGATGTACTCGGGGATGTAGGTGTAGTCAAGATTGACAAAATACAAGATAACAAACGTTTACATAACAAATAGTTAAAATATTTAAAAACAAAATACAAACTATGTAGTCAGACTATATCATGATCATCCAAAAACTCAGCTACAGAATAATATGATTTTAACAATGAAAAGTTCTTCAATGTTTGTAAATTTGAGTTTTTAACATTAAAAGTCTTGTTCGCTTGCAGTAAACTACGTGAAGCCGTTATGATATGCACTTAATGTCAAAAAAGCTCTGTTGCACAGAAGTTGAGAAGTACAAATAATGATGATAGCAATCAAACATCTCAATGTGACCCGCTTATTTGTTAGGTTACACTGCATTGCAAGACTGTCAAAATGCCTGCATATGTATCAGGCGTTACAATTAACGCAAAACGTAATCATTTAATTTCCTAAAAAAAATTGGCCAACTCTACAATTTCCGGCAAGATTACCCTTTTTTTTATTAAGCTTCCTTGTCTTCTTAATTTTATGTAGTTCTACATGTAGTCCCATAGTGTTGCCAGGAATATTAAGATTATGTTAAAGAGAGTATAGTATAGAGACTATGTTAATCGCTATCGCTCTGGATATACAGTGACAGGTGAGTATCCTTACACAAGTGAAGTTAGTGAGTGATTTTGGTCAGCGCTTAACATCGAAGTCTTCACCGCTGGTGATGGGTGGCATGAGGAGAGTATGGAGCGGCGCCGGAATGAAAGGACGGGGGAAACGGGAGATCCCTGAGAAAACCCGCCTACCAACGGCATAGTCCGGCACGATTCCCACATGCGAAGATCCGGGGACCGACCCCGCCGGTGATCGAACCCGGATTGCCTTGGTGGGCGGCGAGAGACCTGACTCCTCGACCCCAAGTGGAGTTAGAGAATAGACCCCTAGGTCGCTGTCTTCATCCTCCTCATGACGACCCGAGCACATGTGCCACGAGGCAGTCGTGTGGTGTGAGAATAGAGGTGCGAGGACAGGTAGCTGTATAGTGTAAGAAGTGTCATTACCGTGGGGAAGGCTTTGTCAGGGGACGATGCTGTTTTGTCGGCACACGCACAGAACCTGTCTCCACGCCAAGTGACGGCTCTCTCCCCTACAACCGGTCGATGCGGGTCATAACAGCTCTGCCAGTTTTTTCCTTCTCCCTCAGCCAGTCTCTTGCCTGGCTCCCCTCTGGCCCGGGGGAATTATTCGTCAGGGGTGGCCGCCCCACAACAGCACTAATGAAATCCACGTCTCCCTTCACGTGAGCAGGCTGGGACCTGGCTTCCACGAGGTCGACCCTCGTACCTTACATCAAATATTGATTCACCACTTCTCTCGTCTTACACGAACTGTTTATTTGCCACACAGTAAGCATGGTAGCAGGGAGAACATGACGTCACACATTTTACATTTTCTTTTAAGTGGTCCCAAATTTTTTACTGGTTATTATTTTTCTTCAGCAGTTAAGGACGCTGTTGGCTTAAGGGTCCTGACGACAACATTGGTGGGAATTTCCACCCGGTTCTCAGTCACTTTTCACGAAATCGTTTTCGGACGAAAACCGTTTTCTGTACTGAGGTGAAGATAATATTTATACAGGAATCAAATCGTGAGGGGAAAAAGGAGGGGGGATGTGTTTTCGCTTTCGAATTTTTTTTTTTCATGGTAGTTAGAATACTTGCTCACTGTTTTCAGGCTTAAAAAAAAAACAGCTTAAAATATCCTTTAGAAATGTGAACTAACTGTCGATGGTGAATGTGTAAGCTCGACAGGTACAGGGCTGCGTCGAATATAATTAACATATTGTTGTATACCTACTCTCTTTAATGTGTGTGTGTGTGATGCCAGTATGCTTTCGCTTAGATTATATATGTCTGCTATTTCAACACAATGATTTGATCACTACTCCTTAGGTATCCTTTATAATCACAGAAAAGCAATCGAATGATTGGTATTATTTTTTTTTTAGTCTTTTTCCTGGCTTGAAGACGTGTGTGTTGTCGTCTTATAAACGCGTTTGTATGCATATGCGACACCTGTAATATAACATTATTTAACTAACAAATCTTCAGCCAATAAAGAGTTAGCCAACGTTCGAATGGCTGAAGGGTACGCCAATCGGCGAACCTATTAAGTGCATAGAATAGGTAGGTAGTCAAAGGCGAAACAGCATGGCAATGCATTTAATGTAAGTGTGCCCAGTTGATAATGACCTTTACACTAGGACTTTGTGCTTGTCTGTTGTAGGTAATTAACAGAACGTGTATTTATATGATTTGTGTAAGTGACATGATGATTAGGGACAGAAAATGTTGGCGAAAAGATTTTCCACAACTTTGTTCCAGTGCCTTACAGCTTTGCTTCGTGATCTGTGATTGGATGTTTTAACTCACAGCGTCTTAGAGGTTATACCCTCAAATCACACACGTGTGGTGTTTCCGTTAAATTTGTTCTGATTGGTACTCTGCATAAATAAATACAGCCAATAGCCATAAAGCAGAGTTTCAGTTGCGCACGTAAGGCACTGAAACACAGTGGGGCAAAAATATTTTCGCGTAAACTACCTGTCCTTAGTGACGATACATTTTGGAAATTTGTTCACTGCATTAAAATACTCGTGCAGACATTCCCTGTTATACACCAAAATATCTGCGTTCATGCAGAGGACTTCCTGTATGACCCGACGTTATCTCAAAGAGCTGTGCTATGGCGTGTGCGTAGTTGAATAGTCTTACAGATTTTAATCTTGTTGATGAAGGATGTGTTTGTGTGTGTGAGGCAATAATCGATGAGGCACTACTTACGAACGACGTTGGCCGGCACATGCATTGTGACGTCACCTCTACGCCCAGTCGTAAACTCGCGCGAAGTGTTACCGCCGTAATATTCTACTGTGGAACTTTTAAGTAGTAGCCATATCATCTTATTGCGCCCTTCACTGTAGCAAAGTCCACTGTACGTATAGATAGCAATTACAAAGAATCTGCCACATGTATCTTGAGAAAGAATAGTTGGAAAAAACTTGATTTTTGCCAGATTTAAGGGTTGTAAAGTAATGCTTTTGGTGTGTGTGGTGTCTTAAAAGCCATATTCACAAGTTGTCTGAAGTGTACTTTCTTTTCGTAGATAAGCATTGTGGACTCATGTTTACCTGGAAAAAAATATAACACCGAACACGCTGTACGCATTTCGAGCGCCAGCTAGGCGGCCGCCTCAACGTAGATTATTTTCTGTTGTCAAGTTACGGTTCTTCGATTTAGGCCCGACGACTCTTCTCTGCTGATATCTCCTTGGATGTACCCCGTCCTTCCTCTGTGGCCTGACGTGTCGCGCAGCCCCCGCGGGCTTTTCATGAGAGAATGGCGGGAGGGGGCAGGAGCAGTCGAGGGGTCGGGTGCGCGCGCAGCCGCTGGAGGGGAAGTCGCGCGGAGGGGAGGGAGCCTGGCCTAGCTTCATCCGCGTCATCCCGCCTCAGTCGGTGGGAGACCTTTGTGTGGTGAGGTACTGTTGCACGTCTGTGTTTGTCTGAGCTCGTTCGCGCCTGGGAAACAAGTGCCGATTCTCGCCCGCGATCACGTCCGTTCGCGTTGACCTTCCGTGAAGCGGCCCACGCCGTACCAAGTGGAAAAAAAAGGTCCCCTGGATATAAAAAAAGCTGCGCCAGCGAAGGGGTAACCCCCTCCTGCTGCGTTCTTTTTGAAAAATCAATACTGTGGTAAAGCGGTGCGTGTTTTTTTCTTTACCCTGCGTCCCGGCGGGCGGGGAAAAAAGTGTAGTCCGTTCCGCGGCCGAGGGGGATCAGATAAAAATATCTGGCGGGTCGGTGCGTGGGCATCCATCTGCAGGCGGTGAGAGAGAGAGAGAGATAGGAAAGTGCAGTGTTGACGCGGCCTAGGAGCGAGGATAACGCAATGCAGCCCCAGTGAGCTAGCGACGAGCTGTCGGCGAGAAGGGTACGAGCTACTGAGAAGACGGCGCCACTGCCGCCAGCCATTCTGCGGGCGCAGGAGCTGCCCAAGGGGCTGGGGACGGCCGCCACCGACCCTGGCAGAAAGGCCAGAGGGACGCCGCCCCCGGCCCAACAGGCCGCGGCTCCCGACAAGCAGGTACTTGTTGTAACCGCGACACGTGCCCCCCCCCTCCCTCCCTCAATCACCATAATTTACCATATACATTCGAAGAGTAATATGTTGACGGCCTATTTTTAAAAACAATGCAGCAAATTTTGCAGAAGCAGTATGTTTCAGTTGCTGATCTGGAAGATCTGTATTATTATACGAGTTTAGAGCAATACAGAATACCCGTTTGTACAGACGAAGTATACGTATATAGCATTAATATACACTGTACGGCAATGCTAGAGCTAACTCCCAAAAATTTACATATCAATAAGGTATCGCAAAGTCCGACGAAGGGATCAAATTGAATATGTATAGATATTACGGGCCTGTAGACTGTACTCGCAAGAGGGTCTTCCCCGTTTTTTTGAGAGTAATGTATAATCTATCAAGTTGATCGAGTAAGGTTTTCGTAAGCGTCTCAGGTGATCATTCACGAAATAACTTGCTCCGCCGATCCGTTCTGCTGATACCATAGTTGGGTCACATCTGGAAACTGCTGCGCGTTTTTTTATAGACTGGCTCAGAAAATAATTGTCAACAAAGCCAGTGATGTTAACTAAGCAAGAGTTTGAAAGCGACGTCGTTTTTTTGAAAAAAAAAAAAAAAATGTAATAATTTGCGTGAAATATTTTTCATGACCTTTTTTCACCAAGGCTGATATCAAAATTGTAGTCAAGCAGCACTGCAGCGATGTTACACATGGACATATGCGAATAACCAATAGCTTGTAGTTACCTAGATCTGGTTTCGTAACAGTGTCGATTGCAGTTACAAAATTTACTGAAATCGCATTTTTTAAAACATGGTCTATTCAGATGAGAGCCTGCGTTTTCATACTTGATGGTCGTTGGAGAAACATTAATTATTCACGGAAATTTGTCGTTGAATCAGGAGTTATTCTATTAGTGAGCAGTCCTCGTTTCGTTCGATTTTTCTATCGCCTAATAAACTCGAGTTAACGGTCATCATGTGCGGATGTAATTATTGTAGTCGCCATACGATCACAAACTTATATATAAGTATGATTAAACAATCGTGCGGCCCAGTGCTGCAGAACGACAGCAACTGGCGCGCCATCCTCCAAAGGCAGGACGGGATGTTTTTATCCGTGCTCGGCCATCTTCGGCTGTGTTCGTTGCCGCTCGGCTGCGCGCGGCTTTTGTTCGCCCACCGCGCCGGCAGATGTCGACCTTGCTCGCCTCTCCCCCCCCCCCCCCAGGCATATTTCTCCTCTTAACCACCCTCGCAAACGCAGCGCGATAATCGAGGGCGTTTCGTTACGCGGTAGTAATTTACTTAATCCGGGACATATAAGCATTTCCATCTGAGTCCAGCTGCGCGACAGTGAAATTCAAAGTCCAGTCATTCACTGAAACTGCTCCAAGAATTTTGCGACTGTCACACCTACTCAAAGACTTCACTGATACACCAAGGTCACCTTGTATACCTAATTATCCGCGCATCAGAAACACTAAGACAATATCAGAACCAAGAGAAAAACAGTATCAGCAGTATTAAAAAACAGGACGACAATTAATCGTGAATTAAGAAAACAGTCGATGGTGTTAATGCAGTAAGTGCCTTATCAACAAAAAGTTAATTTTTCTCGAAGCATTATTATACTTCCTTGAAATCGTTTTTTTTAAATCAATAAAGCTACATACGATTTCACTATACAGTTTATATTTAATTATTTGTGTTGCATATTACACAAGCAGCATCAAAATTTTGTATAGTAAAAATTAAATAGCAAACAAACTTGTCAGTTGATAATGCCATTGCTGCATAAAACCATCGCCATATATTACACAGAATGGTATGACATAAAAAAGAACGCCCGATTAGAAACACGTTAAAATATTTATAAACGCGATCATGAACACTGCGGCATAGTTGTCAATGTGCTTCAATTAAAACCTGGTGACAGTTAAGTAAATCTGAATATTTTGTTCCAGGAAAGCGGTTCTTCCCCGGAGTAATACGTTGATCGTTCTGTAAGTTATTCAATACAGCGTTGTGTCGCGGGAAAAATAAGCTGAAGGATTCGTGCTGTTACCGGGTAGCAATACCTATTATAACTGTACGTCTTGAACACAGAGCGTGCGTGATTCGCCTGATAACGGCTCACATGTATCGCGAATTGCATCATCCAATTATATTAACGGGAGACTATACTGACCTTAAATTTCCTCACTTTCTACTGTGTTTAAATGTTATCGATTATAAAATTTGATGCCTCTTCATTCCATTGAATGTATCAAACTGTGGGATGTAGTATAATGTAAATGTAGTTTTAGTAGTCTTCTTGCACTAAAAGAAAACTGAAAATTTGTCGAGGCAGACATTTTTGTTTGAATTTGAACCACCGTAAAGTAACGTTGGCGTGTAGAAATGTTTTTTTGTTAAATACAGGCATACCATGTGTCGTCATTAAAATAGTTTAGTCGGTAGTTAATAGGTAGTGTACACTAGCATTTGTAACGTTCGTGGCACGGAAACGGGGAAGGCGATAAGTCGAATATAACACGGCCGTCAAACACCTCATCGCCTCTAGGCGCGAAGAAGTAAACTAGTGTGCCGTGTTTTAGTAGAATGTGTTTTTCAACGGGGCTTCAAGCGATGACCCTGTTATTTTATTTGTGGAAAGTATGAGGTTAAAGTCCAATGCAGGTTTCTATGATTTGGTTTCCCGAATACGGTTGACATTTTCTCAGCTACAGCACCGTGAAATGGCCATCTTTAGCACTTTTGGGGAGCTTGATAATCATACACTGAATTAGCGGACACGATTTTAAAATCATAGGGACACCTTCTGAAGTGTGTTTTCTTTTCGCAGATAAACACACGGGAAACATTTTTAATAGTTATACAAGAAAAAATACTTTCCGTACCACACTACAGAACGGTTGACGTGTCAGGTCCACTATCTCTATTGAGCTGTAGATGTTTAACACTCTTTGTGTTGGAAAAGTAATTTTACTACAAAAGAAAACATTCCCGAAAAACTTACCAAACAGCTCCAAAGAAATATTTTTCTTTGCTGTTAAAAAAACTTATTTATTGCATTTGTGTTACAAGAGTTTCTGGCCCACGAGTTTGTGCAAATATCCTGGTACAATGAAGGCTGTGTATTAGGATCAACAGAGTCGTTATATTATTTTTTCAATCCAGTAATTTTTTTCTCGTGCACAGAGCAGGTTGTGTTACAAGACACGTGACAAAGGCATTGGTTTTTTTTTCTGTTATGTTGGTATTCACCTCGGCGTACCTTGTCGACGAGCTGCGCGTGTAAAAGGAAGCACAAAACTCCACGCAAGTATAAAATAAATATTCAAGAGGGTAAACGTGCATGTAATAAAGCAGTAAGCCCCATGTTGCCCTGGGAAGCAGCTGTAGTGTAGTCCACATTGTCGCAGGGTTGTCCAAGGCTGCTGTAGGCTATACGGCGGCCGGAGGTCGTTACAAAATGTCCCTGCGTTGAGCGCGACCCCTTTTTACGCCGCCCGTAATTTAGCGGCATTTGGGGAGTGTTGTTTACCGCGGCACGCGAGCCCGGCATGCAAATGACTGCTCGGAGATGGCGCTGATAACGTCGGCAGTTTATAACTACCCAACCCTCCCTCGTGACAATCGCTTTATCGTTAAAAATGCCTGCTCATACAAGTCAAAAAAGTGAAATATTTATTCATGAGGGCGGCTGGAGGGTGTTTCCAAGCGAGCGGGTTTTGTTGGTTATGGAAGCGTCGCTGGGTTGGCGTCAAGGACATCGAAGGTCGTGCCTGCTTGCCTTGATAGTATCTCTGAAAGCGCGCGCATGTCGCGTTTCTGAAGGGCGGCGGTTACAGTGCGATAAATACATAACTGTGATCGCTTTCATTCCTGTCAGTGGCGGGTTTTGTTCTGTTGTTCCACCACACAATTTTAACTTGACTGTTCTACACTCTTACTAACCAAGGAGAAAAATTTGCTGTTTTCATCAAGTTAACTCGGTAAAGAAAAACAAGTATGTAGCTACACAATAATAGTCTGACTCGTATTATTTGTAACACTGACCCGTTAGTATAAAAGGGTGGGCTGATTGCTGTAAAAGTGGATATTTTTGAAATCCATACGTAATAAGAAATGCATGCTTGTTTGTTCGTTTTCTATGCATTCTTGTACAGTTCAGCTAATTGCAATGACACACTTCTGATGTGTTGTGCATGCCCTGTGAAAAGCAAGGAGGGGAGGGCTTATTCGAGGGCGGGTCTATCCAAACATTAATAAAAAAAACTTGGGTGAGTTGTTGTGCGTACATCCGCGAAAGTTTCTGCCATAAGTATATATATTTTTTTATGTGAACCTCGACATTAAGTTTTGAGTGCAGTAGGTATAATCTATAAGCATGGATTATTACGTCCCTTATAGCAAAATAAGCTTGTTGACATGACAAGTCTAGCCATAAACTTGAATCAAACTAACTAGTCTCCACACGACAAGCCTGCAGCAAGCTTGCGAGGAAAGCTTGATTCAAGGTTGCTGCAAGCTTGCCTCGTACAAGACAGGATACAACTGTAAAAAATAGGATTGACTCAAGCTTGAATCAAACTTACCAAATAGGGCTTGTAATGGCAAGCCTAAATCAAGTCAATTGCAGGCTTGCCGCAAGCTTACATGCTATATGGGGTAGGACTAACTTTACAGTTTCCCTAAAAAAAATACAAATTGACGAAAAGGTAAACGTAACCACTGGGATTACAGAAGTGCTCTCTTTATCGTGAACTGTCTGTACCAGTGTTTAAAGCCAACGGATTTTGGTGGAAACAGTTGTACACCAACGTAATTCATGGACTTACGTGCACATCTGCAGATGTGCTTCATGGTTATTGGCAGCGTGTCTCTGTGAAGTGACGTCGCTTACTTGACTACCAATCATAACAAGGTTGCTGCGACACCACACTTCTGTGCTTTGCTTGTGAATGCCAAGACTCTGAGAGTCCATCCAATCATTGACCTAGAAACAGAGCTGTAGACATGCACAGTGTACATTTTTTTGGTACTTTTCCAAGAAAAATCATTGGAATCCCAGCTCCAAAATAAATTCCTTCTAAAACTACAATAGTTGTTCTTGAAAAAATTTCAACTTATATGTTTGTTTATCAACTTGCAATTAGGTAAATATTAAGTTTGAAATACTTATTTTATTTTAATAATGACGTTAAACTAAGCCTGTTTAATAATTTTTGAAGAAATAAATTTGACCTTAAATTATTTGATAAATATTAATAAAGCTTCATGGGGCCACACTCAAATTCGAACCTGCATCCTTGCACTTAGATGCAACACGTCTTACCAGCCGCTCTTGACTTACATGCTCTTTGACCTTGTTTTACTGGTTGTACTTTCTATACATTGTATGTGCAGTTCGGTGATAACCACGGTTTTTTATTTTGATGTATGTAATTTCCGGCGAACTTATCACGTTGGTAGACTAGGCCTACAAATTGTTTCTAATTTTTTAAAATGAAAGTTGCCTTGTAACTTTATAGAAAAATTTACAAGGAATTTTTTTTGTACATTCACAGAAGTTTGTAAAATTACAAAGAAATGCCTTTAATTTTTACAAAAAATATTTCAGTCCAGGAACTGTCGGTGTTGGGTCGGCTCTGTACACACAGTTCTCTAGCTTACCAACAGAGCGCAGGCATGTGTAGTTGGCAATTACTGACCAATAAATCAAATGTAAAATCGCATTTCTGGTACTAAGGTGTAGAACAAAGCAAGCTAGGTTTACCCAACACCGACAGTGTTGTGTGAAGCCCGCAAAGAGGTACATTGCGATATATGGCCAGTTTACCCTCTACAAGGAATTCCTTTGTTGTATCAATATCTTTACCTTTGTAACTTTATGAACAAATAATTTTATAAAGAAAAGCGTAATAATTGTACGAGAATTTGTAAAAGTGAAAGAATATCCTATTTTTTACCAATTTTTTTTTGGAGTGCTTGTGAGGCATTGAAACAAGGGTGCAAAATTATTTTCATTAAAAATTAGTGTATATTTATGACTGAGAGTGCCACTATAAGCACAGTGTGTTTTGGCAATGCTATATAGCAGGACTTCTCAATTAAATGTACTTTCGGGCCACTTGCTTCAATTTTATAACTACCAAAAATACTTGGAGGCCAAAAGTAAAAAAATAAAATAAATTCAGTCAATAATTATAGGCATTGTACGGTATCATTTAATTGAACTTAATGTTAGTCTAACATAAATCATTCTCATACGCAGAGATTACATTGGCCTAACTATAACTATTAAGGGTTCTATGGACCCTACCTCAAAACTTCAAAAACACATAACAATTCGCAATCGTTTATTAACTAAAGTATTAATGATACACGATTGATTTTTTTTACCATACGAGAATAAAGATGGTTTGTTTTATATATAAGTTTAAATTTCATATTCCGCGATGTTGAGTATTTAAAAAAAAAGTTTCAAAACTCAAAATTGGGCTGTTTAGTTCTTCCTTTCTGAACAGGAAAATTCAATTTTTAAGCATATCGGACAAAAGTGCTAATTCTTGTGAACAAAATGGTACCATAAAAGTTGGTAGTCATAGCATTAAATATCAAGGAAATCGTTTGTGAAAATTGGGTATTTTTGTTCGTTCGGAGCCTGCTTCGTGCTGCTTGCTGTTGGTG
>PNEQ01060604.1:44213-56002 GCA_003012365.1 Medauroidea extradentata | reverse complement strand
TGACTATATGCTCCGTACATTAACGGAAAATTTCCGTAATATTACACATAGACTTGTGAAAATTCATTACGGAAATGTCCGTATTTTTTAAAATACGGGGACATGTCCGTATTTAATTTTTACGGACTCAATTTCCGTATATTTACGGCGAATTTCCGTAAAAAATTCCGTAATTTCACGGAAATTTTTAACAGTGTACATACACCGGTCAGTGACCATTTTAGCGCTTCATCGATTTTGTGATAACACACACTACATTCACATACACACAAACGTAGTCTATCGAGAGATCTATCTTAACAGTCTACCTCTGGTGTACAGCAATGGTTATGAAATAGTTGCATTGTGAGATGAACGTGTATTTTGTACAGACATATTAAATATATTATTATTATTCCTGGATGTAGGCCTACTATACAGTATGGGAATTACTGTTGCATTTGGATTTAGCGTATATTGTCATCACACCTATTATTCAAATATTTGACACTATCTGCATACACAGTCTTAAATAAAACCAAATTTAAACAATTGTTAATCAAGAAATAATTTATGTTGAAAACTATAGAGTAGAATATTAATTTATTTACAGTCGCATGACAGAGAAGTGGAGCTCGACTGTTTCGTATATATAGCCTACGTTCGACGACAGATTGACCTGATAAGGCAGTTGTGCTGGCATAGGTTTCCATGTTCCCCACTGCATTACAATTTGGTTTCCAGGTGTTCCAAACGCTGACCAGCTTAATTTGCTTATTCAGTAAACTAATACATTGTCTAATGAAATAACACATTGATTTGGATTCTGAAATGACGTTTGTCAGCTGTAAAAAAAAGTGCACTCGTCCGTGGAATAGACAACATTGGCGTCCCTCGACGTTGGACGAATGTCGGGGCAGCGGGACTGCCGACCATGCTAATCGTTTCACCGCTCTGCCCTTGGCTCCCCGACTAGACGTAAGCAAGTTAGTGTCTGGCTCGGCCCGGGAGAGAGGGGTTGGCTGTGTGCAGGGGCGCAGTTGGAATAGGGAGGGCTTTAAAAGTGATCAACGAGTATTAATTATTAGCCCCTGGGAGCTAGAGGGAAGTTTGCTAAGCCCATTACAGACTAATGATTGCTTAACTCTGCCCGATGTGTACTGCGAGGGTCGGTCCCGTAGATGAGCCGGAGTATAGCGGTAGACGGGGATGGGGTTGCTTGTTTAATGCATCCCTTCCTCACTCCATCCGTTGCGCCATCTACCCTCCCCTGGGAGGGTTTTTCAGGGAGGGTCTAGTGGAGTTGAATGTTCGCTGACTGCATTCCCACAGTGTCCCTACTCACACTTAAGATTCCTGGAAATGCACGTGTGTTCATTCGCGGTACACCGTGTCGCAAAGCATTGAGTGTCTAAAATTGGAGTATTGTAACACTAAGGTTGGGCATAAAATAGAACGCCAAGAAGATATTTTAGTACAGTCAACCGCCTGGTACAAGCGGTCCCAGTGAAGCTAGCGTTGGTTCGTATGTGAATCAATATAGCCACACGTTTCAAAGTATTAAAGCGCACATCTGCAGCTCTGTTTCGTGGTTATTGACAGATTGTCTTTATATAGAGACGTAGATATTTCATTTGTAGAGACAGAAAAAATTCGCGGGTTTACTCACCTGTAGGCTGGCTTCCAAGAATGTATGTGAAGTCGTGCAGGCAGCAACTGTTTATTAGCTGCTCGCTGACACAGTGAAATGAACCTGTCTTCAGCTACAGTTATATAATTGGCTCAGCTACTTCCGGAAAGTGTCGAGTAAGTCAACGGTCAATTGTGAACGTGACACAGACCTATAGTTGATGGAACTCTAGCTTGCGACTAAAAGAAAACGCGAAATTTTCAGGTCTCTACTCATTTGACTATGTCAGGAGACATAGGCTTCTGCAACATGACGCGTTAGTAATTTGCTGGTAGAAGACCAAGATGTTGAGGTGTAAAAACATCCACTCGCTGACCATTCATTTCACAAAAAATCAGTGGCTTTATGAATCGCCGTTACTAGCTATGTTTTTACTTCTTTTATGATGAGAGCTCAGACTATTAAGATAGGCAGAGTAGACATATATGCTACATGCATAGGCCTAATAGGAACTAAATGAAAGGTAGTCAAAAATGTTAACCCCTCCCCGCCATATGTTAAGTTAGCAGAAAATATCCCGATACTGTTATGGTTGGGCTCAGGAAATCCTGTGATGTTAAAAATGTAGACGAAGAGGAATGCTGTAGAAGATAACCATCAGCTTTGAAGCCACGACCGCTTGCTGTCCAGGGAAGGGACGCAGTTCCTGTGACTGTACGCTCGTCGACTACTCCTTCCTTCTGGTCTGGAGCCTTTGAACATTCCGTACCGTACGTTGCTTCGCTACTCGCTATTATTACTAGGAACTGTAGTTTGTGGGTGGTGCTTGGCTTCGAACTGCTGTGTGTGTGTGTGTTTGGTTCGGGAGGCGGTAGGTGGGGAGGGCGACATAGTAAATAATTTTAAGTGGCACCGCGCAGTCGCTTTTCAAGATATCTCGTTCGAACAAAAAAAAACTTCTTCTGCACTGAGAAGAGGAACATTTCGCTACAGGAATAAAATTGTAGGAACAAATTTTATGAGTGGGCGTTTGCGAGTGTTTCATGGGCATGAAAATACTTGTTTGTTCATTGCTTTCAGGTTATAGTCCTTTCGGGATAATGTGAGCTCTAAATTTTTAACCTTTAAAATATATCACTAGCCGTTACTTCATATAATTACATATTGGCAAAACTCCCTGTGTGGTTGGCAGCGGATTACTGGACGTAGTTCCGTGTATTTTCTTATTTAAATACAGCTGTACTGAAATAAACCCAACATATCTCTCTGTATTTAACATGCTTTAAAACTTGTAGATACCTACTACACTTTACACACGATCGCTCGTGACTTTCATTGTTCACGGTGCCTCTTAGCATAAAGCCATCCCGGCGCCCCCACGGGCGTAGGGAGAGATCAAGCTCTACCACGCAGTGGACTTCAGCTAACAGTCAGTTGGAACCGCCGAACCCCTAGACGGAACACTAACCTGCGCCTCCATCCACCTTCCAAAGGACTAGCAGCAGCTCGCGAGAGAGCCTATGGCCATCCATCCCAGGTTCTCGCCCACAATCGTGTCCCCCGACTGAGGTCCTCAGCTCAGCCGCCTCTTGGTTTGAGTCAGGGCCTATCTAACCCCTAACAGACTGCCCAGGTCTGCTACCGGGCACTTTTGTAGCCTACTCATCGACCTTTCTCAGAGGAAGGGTCCTCTCCAGGGCAACCACCACCACTACAAGACCAACCCAGACCAGGCACGAGAAAAAACCTCTTCGTGGGACTATCTGGTTGCCCGTAGTACTACTTAATTTTCATGGCATTTGTGGGTTTTCCAGCTTGATCATCTGGGTACTACAAGTACGCACAGGGTGCTCCTTTCGCCAGAGTACCCACCGGGTGGGGAAGGGGGGCACACTTATAGCCGCACGGCTCGGTCGTGCGAATTTTTTTCCCCACACCACATCAGGTTCCTCCATTACCATTACCCATTGTCTCCCACTTGGAGACCTGGGCTTTTGGGCCCCAACAGCCTGAGCGCTAGGTCGTCTAACGCCTCACCTAGTGGTTTCTCCTTGTTGTCATCTATCGGAGAATCCATCAAAGCAGATACCCCTTTCCCAGGTCTGAGGAGTCTGGATGCATAGGGCCCGCACGCCAGAGCCTGCATTAGTTCTAACATCCAGTGGCGCCACGAGGAGGCTGTAGGTTGACTTGGGTGTGACAGGTTTTTGTGCTGAGGGGTCACGGAAGCGTAAAGCTAGCACCAGAGGCCGAGGAACTGAAGATACCTACTGACTGCATAATTTTGAAAACAGTTCTGCTGCGGTCATGTCGTTGGGAATTCTCCGTGTGTGCTTGCTATGTGCTAGAAATCACTAGCCGAGTCGTTTTATTTTTTCCTTGTGCAATGAAAACGCTTTTCTGTAACAGGTATGACAAATTACTATTTATGAATGCCATTGTCAAATATTGTGAAGTTATGGGTATTATGTTAATTGTTACGTTTTAGGCTACGATTGACAGCCTTTGCATTTGGAATTTCATTTGACTACGAAATAGCAATTTTTTCTTCTGTTTCACGAATTGACTTTTTTATTATTGCTGCATATGCGTCGTCATCGTGCACGGCAGCGCAACTGAACGGATATGGATTTTTCAATAAAATGTTTCATTGTGTCGTGTGTTTGTTAGTGGTGGTTTTGTGTTTCGAATTAGAATATAATGTACACATACTTACGTTATTCGTAACGGGAACAGTGCGTATCATATAATTAGAGTCGATGCGCGGAAACCCGTATTATATAGACTTAATTTGACAGGTCTTACATTAATTAAAGCTTTTATTCAACACCCGTGTATTTAATGTAGGCCTATATATAAAAGTTTTTCTAATCAGTGTAACATAGATGTAAGCACTGCATAAGTTCTGTGTCAATGCTTATGTTAACATGCCTGGAAAAGATACAAAGTGGCTGGAAATAGAAATTAAGCATGGTTTTATACAGTGCCCACTTTATCCCGATCGAATTTTACTGAAAAAGAAGCACAAGATTCTATAGCAATATGACCCGCACCGAGAAGAAGAAAAAGCTGGTAGTAGTATATATGTACAGTAGGTTACACAGGTACTGAGCCCCACCTCACGTATTTTGACAAGTAAACCCCAACCCTTGATCTAGCCAGAGTTCTGGATAAGCAGCAACCATAACGTTAAGGATGTTGAAGTGGGGGGAAATCATAACTTCATGTTTGTGTGAAATAATGTTAGTTTTGTAGACTTTTCTTGCGAGTACATTTTCCTCTTACAAAAATAATAGCAAGGCCAGTTTTCCCATACTGCTATTTTAAAGTCAAAATTTGTATGTTTTTCGTTCTTATAAGCCGCAAAAGCCAATGAACGTTATGAAATGAAAAAAGAAAAAGTCACATTGTATATACATGTCCCGGGATACTGCTTGACATGTATAAAAATCCATTACAAAAGTCGACGAAAGTAGCAAAAATAATTACATATTTCAGAAATTTTTGGAAAATACAATAACGTATTTTAAAGGATTTCCACACACGTCAGACAATAAATAACTTGTGACATTGAGTTTCAATGTGAATTTTTTCATTTAGTTATGTTAACTGGTTTTAGCAACTTGTAAAAACGAAAAGCATGCAAATTTTGACTCTGAATTGCCGTTCCTGGAAAACTGGCTGAGCTATATGTATTTATTTTGTGTGAGAGGAAAGCGTACTCCAAAGTAACGTCTGCAAAACTAACGCTATTTCATATATGTAGGCCTATATATATATATATATATAAATTTTTTTCTGTCTTGTACGCCCTTAAAGGCCATTTGTAAACACGCGTGTAAAGGTTACAGTGACTTGGACACGGGAGTTGCCATCGCGTGACCAAAGGACACTTAGTATTTTGGGTAATTTCTGCCCAACTAACCAAGTGTTACGTATACATAACTATGGGACTGTTGTTTTGACTCCTTTGGCTGAACTGTAGAGTGGTTTGTTCGTTTGTAGTCCTGTGTTGACATATTATATCACAAAATCGACACAGGACATCTGGCGCAGTGTTTCTTACACTATCGTACGCTAGATTCACGAGGCCGCTGAAACCTACACTGGGAGGAAATTATTCTGTGGTATTGAGGAAAATACCGGCAAAAATATAATCCAGAAGTCTTCGTATAATCACGAACAAGACGTTTTCTTCAGGTATCGTTTTCTGTAAACTTATTACTGTATATTACTTAATATATATTTTGACATGGTATAAATATTTTCGAAACTTCTAAAATTATGTTTATATATAGTCTGAAGCAGAAAATATTAGTAGAATTTAGTTTTGGAAACAAATATTCCCAAGGGACGACTCGAAAATTTACAAACAATGCTAAGTGTAACCTGAATTAACAGGTAAAAATTCCGTAACAGTATACGTGTTGTTAAAGTAACGGCATGTCTCCATTAAACTACCAGTAAATCAAAGGCATTTTTAAAACATCGTAACGATGTACCGCAATAAAACTTGAACCATAAATTTGTTTCAGTTTTCATTGCTTGGCGCAACTCACGTGTTATAAGCTAGCAATTTTGTCACCTTTTATAATTTAATTTAGTTTGTCACCTCGCTGTTTAACTTAATCCCACATTTCAGTCCACGAAACTAACTACACTCTAAATTCGAATCAGTGGTTACAATCAGTGAAATGATAATCACTGAAATTTTAGTTAACTATCTGTTTTTTATTGATGAACCTGTAGAATAGGCAGAAGATTAGTAAACAGGCGTGTGAAATTCACTGAGTTTAATTGGAAATTAATTTTAAATCAATAGCATTTAGTCACTGAAACAATCAGTCATTAACATCAGTTGCTCGTATTTGACCGAAATGACTAAAATTTCATCGAAGTGGCTCCTTACTCACTGATTCAAGCAGTGGCGGCTCGAGGGTTGTTGGCAGGTAGGGCACACGTTGCAGGGAGTTGTGCACCCCTGTGAACGCGCCACCGTATACCAATGACCATTAAAAATATCTACTGGCTACATATTGTGTTGTGACCAGTCAGTAATAAGCGACACCTACATATCGGCGTGTCAGTGGCTGCAGAGTCAACTAGCGCACAACCATATAGGTACAGTTCTCTGCAACTTGTGCTCTACATGACAACAACCCTAGAGCCACCACTGGGTTCAAGTTTAGAGTGTAAGGTGTATTTGTATTCGTTGTTTACTGTACCTGGAACGTGGTTGCATACCTAGCTCATCTATCAGCCGCTAAGACATCTATGTAGTTTCACAGCTGATTGCACGATTACAACAGATACAACACCGCGTTCTCGCAAGTCGTTGGAATACGTTGCATAGTCCTGCACAGAGGTTACTGTTTCCTGCTTTATACACTGGACGAGTACAATAGTGAGAAAACACCACACTCCCTTGCAACATTTCGTCGGCTGCCACAGATGAAATGCAATTTGCCGGAAATACACTATGTGCCGTATAAAATACGACACGACTTAAATAAAATAAATGTTACAATGTAGTTTCTATGTTTTCCTAAATTAAGACTCATTTACTTAATTTTATATTGATATTAACTTGTTTACATTGTACTAACGGTAATTTGGTGTTATTCAGTAATTTTATTTAGTATGAGTATTTCAATAAATTTCACTTCTCATTACGGTTAATCTTTTCATTACGTGTTAGTTACGAGCAAAGCCAATTCGGGCTGCAGTAACGTAGTTTCTTCTAAATGGATGTAAACTGCTGTGATTTAAATTCCTTTGTTCGTTCTCTCGTACCTCCTATCTGAGCGTGTTCGGACAAGTGCACCTTTTTGTTCCTTGTGTCGTTCCGGTTCTTTATTCACTAGGATGGACAGCTACAGGCGTACATGTACAGAAATAAAGCACAATAACAGAGGCGAACCCACGTTACCATCGCATGGGACGAGATGGTGTTCACACTTTATTCCCTGCATACGTGTCGTCATGCATCCGAATCTAATCCGGAAGGTCAGCGTTCCATTTGTAGTAGTTGTTTAATTATCGTCACTTAACATGTTCATTAACACAACTTATGCGATGGTATTACGTCCATACTATTGACAATAGAGGCGTGGTTCCTATACTCATTGTTACTAATTTAGGTCTGGCTACCTGCACCTGTGAGCTTTTCCGCGATTTACTTTCCACCCTGTATATTCCTCTGGTATCAATTGTTTATTATCGCGAGTGAGCCTATTTATTTGTTTAAAATAATTTATTTTTCTTTGCCAGTGCATCCTAAATCTGAATTAGTGAATATTCACTGATTCACGCCGATGGATGGAGCAGTTTCAACAAATTGAATCATTTATAAACCACTGCGAAATCTGTGACTGTTCACTGATTCCGATAAAGTGTGCCAACATTCCACAAGTTAATTAGTGAATGTCCGCAGATTTTCCAGTAATTTTTCACTGATTCAGTAAGTAAAAATTGTCCTTTAAAAACAACTGGGAATAATCACTGATTCACTTGTGAGATGTTGGTACTCTTACAGGAAAACAGTGAATATTCACTAATTAAACAGTGACTATTTTCACTTATTCAAATTGTTGAAACTGCTCCATCCATCAGCGTGAATCAGTGAATATTCACTAATTCAGATTTAGTGTGTGTGTGGTAGCGCAGCCTTGATTTCATTGTGCAGTACTTCCACTTTGCTATTGTTCGGTTACAACATCATCCTCTAGTTTTTTGTGTGTTTGTTTACATGCCACCTTCTGTTTTCTTCTATGTTTTATTTGGTGGTCATTTTGTGACGTTTCTTTGCCGGGGACTGTTGTTTTGCTTTACGATTATTGGCAATTTTAAAACAATTCATTAACCTACCATACACGTCAGTGCAACTGTTGCCGAACTACAGGTTCTTTCCCCGTCATTTGTTCTTTATGGGATTTTTAGAAACTTTATTTATTACTTGCAGAATTGAGAACGTAAATAACTACGAGGTCCTTAAAGTATACATTTATTCTCTCTGGAAATAAATTTCGACGTACCGAATATACAGGGGTGACTTTGGACACGTGTAGCGACCATGGGACACTTTTATGCTAGTAGGCCTATTTTCACATTTATAAACTGTAAATAAATTTCAATTGAATGTCATGTGGCTGTTTATTATTCTGAATTTTTCGCAAGTAAGTTTCTTTATTCAAGGCTACCATATATATGTGAAAAATAATTTTTGTAATGTCCCAAAGTTATCCAAAATATCCTAAATCACCCCCGCTTTCAGAACTTGTAATTTTCTACCAGTAACTTACACAAATTATTTTATAAGGAACATTTCTGCTGGTTGCCACACGGGCAATAACAGGTCATAAAATAATGTCATTTAATAGCACACTAGCGAGAAAAATTTGTATGCGCGGGAAGTGGCTGTGTTACTGTAATAAATTTGCACCAAAATCAGTGCAACATTGCCTCGTGTAAGAAATATTAATCTCGGGAAAATTCGTTTTAGATTAACTTTGCATTTTAATAACTATCATATGAAAACCAATAACCAATTTAAATACCATTTGTAGGCACTTCGACTACTGTAAATATTTGTTAATGAATAAACTATGCGGGGTAAAAACACAACTAACATAGATGTATGCACAATATTTACGTTAAACTTTTCGGAAAGTTTAGAAAGGCCATAAAGACGTATGGTCTAGTTGGGCTTGTACTTCTTACAATAATAATAATAATAATAATAATAATAATAATAATAACACTTTTATTAATAATAACAAATTTAAAGTATTAGGCTCCTTCCAGGAAATTCTCGGTCCTCTGGGTATCTTCTTGTACTATTAAATAAGTGTCGTCTCTTAGTAACATACTGCATGTATATTATTTTAGTGTAGGTTATTTTTTTCCTCTTTTATTTTGGCAGTACATCAATAACACTAAAATAATACTCATAGGGTTAATAAAATACACCAAAGATATTTAAACATATTTAAAACAATCATAACGTCATGACCTCAGTCCAACACACTCCTCCAATGACATATATACGTACGCAGGTCGTCTTGCTGCCTGTGTAGGCTGGTTTCTATGCGGTGCACATTACAATGACGATGGCTGTACGCGCAGGTTCTTTCGCGCCGCCTGTACTCCGGAGAGGATGGGGAGAGGTGTGGGTGATTTGGAAACGTGACAACTGCTGTGGAGACGCGCAGTCTGTGCCGGCTTCCAGATGTCCCCAGCATCCTTCCCGCCTGGACCACCTATCAGGACGGCGGCCGCAGTGCAACAACCGCTCAACTCACCTCCCGGAGCTCTTGTGCATGGCAGGTTGCAAACTGTCACCTCGAGTTTTGCGCTATGATAGTTTGGTGGCAGTCTAGACCTCACAGAGTAATAAATTGTTCCCCTTACTGTACTCTCAAATGAAGGCTCTGCAATACCGCAACCGTATTTTCTTTTACATTTTGCCAACAAATTTGCTTGATCTAACAAAACATTTTGTTGACTAAGCAAAAATTTTAATAAAAAAAATTATTATATGTAAAGGAGATTAACAGCGTTGTGTATACGAAACCCTTTTAATTGAGCTCTCTTAAACTACCAGGCAACAAAACACATGTTTTACATAGTCGGTCTCCTTAATAAATTTTGCTGTACGTGCATTTAAACTACCAGGCAACTAAACACATGTTTTACAGAGTCGGTCTCCTTAATAAATTTTTCTGTACGTGCATTTAACAAGAGTCAGTTAAACGGGCAAAATAGTATACAATAAAAGCTAGCGTGTCAGTCGGTCTTTGTGTGACTGAAAACCGTTTTCTAACCAAAGAAACTAACGTGGATCTGCCATATTGCACGTACAAATTTTACATTTTTTAATAACGCTCTACCTATAAATAAACATCTAAAATTCATATATTCAGCAAATAAATAAATATATATTAAAATGAAATAAATTGCAAATAACTTTTTTGCACTTTTACACATCTTCGTAAAAGTGAAAAGTTTTTCCTTGTAAAGCTATTTGTTTCAAACGTTTCAAGGGTTTTATTTGTAAAAAATTTTAAGTTAAACTTTGTGGTCAACCAAACTCTTAGGTTTGTCCGATTAAGTTAGGTGTATATTTTACTGGGATAAAGTGAATGTGCAAATAAATGACGTGCTATAGATTAAGCAAGTTAAATTATCTATTCTCCGTTCACTCTAAGTTGAGTCCTGAAGTAAACAAATAACGTAATATTATTGCACTTCACTAGCTTCTAATTGGCTCAATTTGTGCAGCGCGCCGACGTACTATTTCCAACCGACAAAACTGTGCACAGTCGGCATCATAGGAAACAACAACGTCCTATATATTAAAACAATACTGCGTGAAAATTTCGTACGTGTTATTGACAAACGGAAACAAAAATTACAAAAAACTTGATAAAAATATTTGGCATCATGTGCAATTACAGTATATTTCAAAATTTAAATGTAATTATCAAGCCATGACTAACGATCGTATTCAAATATTCTGGTACTACCGTAACGAAAATTTGGTACTACATGCAGAAAAAAGTTGTCAACAAAATGTGATTGAACTTACGTTAAAGCCCTCCTGGATAATTTTGTACTTCGTTTTGGAAAAATTACATTTTATAAATCACCAAACACTCTGTCGATAATTCACGACACATATTCGTTATTTTTTTTTTATTGTAAAGAATGTTATGCGAGATTTTTATTCTTGCCTAATAAACATCACCACAGTTTGTTTAGTAATGAAGACATATCCACGTTTTGAAAGCCATGCAACACATTTTCACTGTTCACGTCCAGCATCACACAACCTAACCCGCATGCGATGTAAACATAGGCAGACGCGGGAACGGAACGAATTGATCAAGGAATTTTGGTTCGGACGAACTGGAACGGAAAATGGATACGCGGAGAAACCATTCGCAGTAGCCACAACATTGACGCGTTAATGTCCAAAAATACTTTTAAAAAATATAACACATCTGATTGTGATATTTCTGACTTATTTTTACCGTGGTTATTATTACTGAACTAAACTTTTGGTATTTTCAGAGTATCGTACATCTCTAAATACTGGCAAGTGTACCAAGAAACTCGTACGTTTAACAGTACGTCAGTCGTTAAATAACTCGTGAAATCAACTGTACGGACGTGTCGTCCG
>PNEQ01060604.1:0-44113 GCA_003012365.1 Medauroidea extradentata | reverse complement strand
GATATTTGTTAATAAAACTCTCTTATTAAGTGATGGAGTAGTAAATTTATATGTACACGACAGATAACAAAGAAGTATTTCTTATGCAAGATCACAGTGCACGGCGGTCGGCAGCCAATGAACATGTTTGTTTATAATTTGCTTTGTTTAGCCTAAAACTCAACTTAGATTGAACGGAGAATAGCAGTACTTGAATTTACGAAAGCTAAGATGATCTATGAGTTAAGTGCGTGGTTAAGGACGCAGGCTTAAATCCCAAGGTATGTTTTTATTATTTTTATAAAATTAATTATATATGTAGTTTGTGTAACAGTAGACTGTAGCTACACATAAGTTCATTTTTATGTTAAGAGTAAAATAAATAATTAGAATTAATTTCCTTCGTTTTCAAGTATAAATACAAAGCCTTTAATTTTACAAACACAAACGGTGTATTTTTACAACATTCATCTTTGTAGTTTTACACTTAATTATACATATGCATAGGCTATATACAAATATACATACAAACTCTACTGCAATTAAATCAATAACAATATTTTGAAGTAATATATTTTTAATTCGTGCTTTACAAGCGTAGAAAAATGACATAGCCGTAGAATAATAATTCGTAAAGTAAATATCCTACAGTAAAAAAAAAATGTTTTCTTAACAGATGCATGGTCTCCACTATCGACTATAGAAAGCAAGTAGGCTAGCTTAAGCATTTCGCTGGAATAGTTTCACGGCAACAGTATATGAATCGCTCACATTAATATAGGAGAAATCGACTTACATTAATAGTAGGGAAGTAGGTGAATACTCAACAAGGTGATGTATCGGCACTTTCCCGCCATGATAACGGTAGTAAAGTAAAAGTCAGTACCCTTTCCTGTCGTTCGGATCTTCGGAACCTATACGACCAAACCCGTTTTATGATATTGCATAAGGTGATTCATTAATTGTAAACTTAACTAGCAATAACGTGTTTCAGAAATTAATACTATGTTCTGATATTTCTTAGTTTCAGTCGCATAATATATTAACACCTACGTCTTGGCTAAGGCAATTAGTGATTAAATAGTATCCTTCTGGCAAGTAACAGCAGTTTGAGTAGTAAATTGACTAAAAATATTAAATTTTGAAACTAAAAGCAATTATAAAACCGAAATACTTTGTGACTGAATCGTAATGTCGCTGACAATGTTACAGTTTCGAAACTCAGATATACGCCATTTGAATTAACGTACTTTGTTCCAAGCATAACGGTAGTATAATTACGCCAATTTGTTAGTGACTTTTCTACTGAACTCTAGTGACAGATTTAAATTCAGTTGCTCGTTCGAGTGTTTCGCTACTGACTCAATTGCAATTGTGTTTCAAAGTCTGATATCAGATGTTCTCATCTGGACCGAATTGAGTGCTACTGTATATGTTACAGCGCACACGGACCGGCAGTTTACGTACCAGCGTGTACTGTAACATATAAGTGGTTATGAGTTGTGATTTTATGTGTTTAAGTGTTAATTTTACCTGAAAGGAAGCTGCAGCGAAGTGTTATTTTGCACGAGAAATGTCAAGCAGATGAAACACGGTACGAGTTAGTCAACATAGAAGGCGACGCCGTGACGCCAACAGGAGAGGAGAAACAAGATAGTGAGTTTGGTGTAATAAGCAGAGATAGTGATATAATATTGGATCACTTTTAAGGAAAGTCTCCTCACTACCAAATCATTCAATGCGATTTTATATACATGACTTGACGTAGCCCATGACACTGGTCTTCAGTGTCAATTATTTCTGTAAGTCAGTTGGATTTATTTTCTTGTATAAAACCGTTTTATTCAAATTTGGGATTTGACACGCGACTACACAAAAAACTCTGAAAGTTAGTAAAAATTTATAACTGAGAAAATAGTCATAATCATAATGTATATCTACAAAAAAAACATGGCTCGTACAAATAAAAAAATTATTTATATAATTAAAATTGTTCTTAAAAATCCCTCCCGCCTCACAACTTTCTCCTCAATACCCACTATAGGCCTATATAAACCATTCACAGTAACTGAGTACATTTGAAACCCTGTTTTTTTTTTCAAGACTTCAATGCTTTAAAAAGAATCATAGAAGGGTTAGTAACATGCATAGTGTAAATCATTATCCGTCCTCAAAAGTAAACATTTGAGACAGTAATTAAATATAGGCCCTACATGTTTGTTATTGTAGTCTGTACACTATAAGTTTGCCTGAGTTAAGACATTTCTCTTCTGAAAAATATGTCTGGCAACTACATTGTGTTGAGCTTTAAACCATCTTGACTTCCTGGATAAACAGATTCTCCGTAATCCCGTTTTATATGTTCTCACCAGAAGATAACTGACAAAATCAGGCAAACTTATACTGTATAGACTATAGTTAGAAGACTGTCTTCAAAAGTGTTTACCGTGAGTAGCTTACATCTACATAACTTTCCCGAAACCTTGGATCATAATGTATGGAAAATCCTTGCGCACACTCTGTAATAGTATCTTTGTATCCACGACTTAACTATGACGTTAGGTTGGGGCGTTTCAAAGTAACGAAAGTAATGTCGAGTCATGTGGTACCTAACCTAATACCTACTCACTGATATGTAGAGCCGATACGTAAACAGTTTAGTAACAAATGCATCATCTGATATATTGAAAATGCAGGCTTATAAATACTTCACGAATAGTTTCTTATAAGCCTTCTAATACGTTACAAGTGTTAGGGCGATCCAAGGTAATCTTTATTTTGTCCTAAACGACTTTTACCCTTAGGCCGAGGAATTTTTTTGTTTAATATGTTTAAACCTAGATAGGCTATTTTTAAAATAAATAATTTTTGTTGTTTGAATTTTAAGCCAAGTGAGTATGACTTTATAACTTAGCTAATTATAGTCTAAGCGTAAACTTTACCAAATAACTCCACGAAAAGATGGCAAGATGAAGTGTATCTTGCGATGAAATTGTAGATCGAAAGACCTAGTGACACGAAGCCGATGATCAGGAATACCTCTTCTTCTCCTTTGCTATTTTACAAAAATTATGCGGTTGTATCTGTCTGTATTCTATTTCTTGTTATTTGGCTCACACTCGTTTTAGTCATTTTCGCCTGTTTTATGCCCCCATTTCCCCCCAGATATAAGTTGTATTTTTTAAAGTTAGTATTGTTATTCCCACCGTTGTCATACCATGTTCACCTTTCGTTCTCATCTCAGATGCCTATGCCTCTCGGGACATTTGATCTTTCTCCGTTCAGTGACCATATGTCCTCAGCGACTCACGTGATGGTTCACAACTGATCGCCAACATAAATCAGTTTATGAGCGGCGTGAACCGCATACAATAGAGACCACTACAATCTGCCTTTCAGGGCTAAAAGGTGCGACGTTAAACCCTATCCTCTTCGACATGCAGAACCTACGTGCGACATAAAGGTTTGGCAGACGAGGAATGTACACGGGCCTTGTGAGTTAGGACATTGTTTGCCAACGCCCTTGTGAGATTTTGGAGAGCAGGGGGACGGTAGCCCTTTTCTGGAAGACGGGCCGGGGGAGGGGGGAGTAGGAGGCGGCGCGGCGGCGAGGTCCCTGGCACAAAGTGCAAACTGTTGTGCTAACTGGAGGACTTCAAAAGGACTTGACCGACGGGGAAAAACTTCCGGTTCTTTGAAGGATGCGTGCTGCGGGCCAGATGGGTTGCAGGGGAAGGACTCCATTAGTATCCCGCTTCCCCCCTCGCCTAACACAACCCCCGTCCGGCCTTGTTTGGTCGGGGGGACGTCTTGGAGGCGGTACAGGTGCCCGAGATTAGTGTCGTTAACAAGCTCCCGGGTGAAGGGGTGGGTCAGGGGGTGGTAATTCCGGGCGTGTATACACGCACCCAGCTCGCCCACCTACAGCGGGGCGCTCCCTTTGCCCGTCGCCACCTCCCAGAATGAGCAGTTTTGACAGATTATGCCCGGCCGGGGCTAGTTATTCCGGCCCAGCGAGTCCCTTACACGTGGATGACCAGCCTCAAGATGCCGCCCCTGTTCGGACGTTGGGAGCATTGATGGTATTGTGGAATAACCAAGGGTAGGGGGTGGGGAACTAACTGTACAGCCCGTTCAATATGCCGTGCAGTTATATTCCACAGTGGTATACATACCTTTCCCTCCGCCCTGTTCTTCGCGTCTTTGAATGAATCCTCATAGATAATGTATTTGCTACTACTATTTAGAAAGCGTAGTAGATAAATAAACGCTGAAAACATCAATTGATTTCTACGCTTTTTTCGATTCAATATGGATAAAATACTCAATGACAATCCTAGATAATAGTATTTGCCATCATTACGAGTAAATATTTATCCAGAATTACTAATTCGTTACGCGTGATCTCTTGCGCCGCAGTTAAATGCACGAGGTTCCAGCGTCAGAGATTGTACCTCAGAAGTTTGTAACACTGGAAACTATTCTGTTTAAAACGTTGGCTAAATCTATTGTCTAGGATTACTATTGTTTAATTTTCGCAAATTGGCTTCAGGAAACCTACAGTTATAGATGAATGCTTTTAGCGTTGAATTATGTACCACGTCCTCTTGAACTGAATAAAATAACCGAGAATTGGAAAAGCAGACTAGTAGGCGGAGGAGTGAAAATTTATCTACTGGTTAATTGACGAGGTACCTTGTAACTAACAGCCATAACGTATCTAATAATATTAAAATTGTGTTCTAGTTTGATTTAAGGCGTCTGCCTACTGGCCTTGTGTTTATGTGAGTGAGGCACGACGGCAAGGGCGATGTTGACCGGCTCATCTGGTGCGGTATCGCCTCTACCGCAAGACACTGAAACGGCGTGCAGTGGTATCGTAGATCACTCGCCTGACTGACACTTACAGTTGTGACCCTATCTTTTTATGGTGAAAAGTCTAAAGCAAAGTCTCTTGTATGCTATTAGAGTATTTTCACACGAATCCCGTAAGAAGTTTTTCAGATACAACACGTTGAAAAAGCTGTTTTTAGCCATTTTGAGGAGATCCGAAATGATTTTTCTAATCGATGTGATGCTTTGAAACAACTCGTCAGTCATCGTTTGGAGTGAATTTTCTTTTCGTACGTAGACACATTAGGCATATGTGGAATAGTATCTTTAAAAAAATGTATTTACGAACACGGTGCTACGCATTTCAAGCGCGTGGTAGACGAAGCCCTTAGAGGTTATTTAAATCAACATTATTGTGTGAATGCACTAAATTTTATTGTTTTTCACAATGTGAAAGCAAAGAAGGTGATTAAAGTTAAACTAGTTGGTGTTCCAATGAAGAAAGAAATAATTTTCATTTAGACGGCAAGCAATATATTTGTAACATAATATGGATTTATTTTATAATTATTGTATTAAGCTGGTGCCTTTTGAGGCACGGGTATAATCTTCGAAGGTCAAGTATATTACATTATCAAGTTTAGCACACAATTTGCTCACTCGCCTGTTCTCTTCTCTTTCATACTGTAAACTAAAAACTGTGAATTTGCACAATTATCCAGTAATTTTTCACATATTCAAATGGTTGAAACTGCTACATTGCGAATTAGTGAAAAATTACAGATTCCATTAGCGAAATAAACTCACTGATTTAATACGAGATTTTTACAAATTGTAAAAAAAAAATAAACTAAATTTACGTTTAACTAGAATTGCCTAAATGCTTAATTTTACATAACATGTAAATCTTTTTTTGTTGTGGATTATGTCATATGCTCGATAAAAGCGTTTGTCGAAGACTACTACCGGGAAACGAACCTATGACCTTTGGCATGTTACCTCGTCACTCTAACCACTAGCCCAATGTGAACATTGATCAGAGAGGTATTGTTAAAGAATATCTTTGTTTTTGTTAACCAATGATGTGTGTTACTTTTATGCATCGTTTTCTTAGTATTAACTGTTTATTGTAGTGTGTGGTGTGTTCAAAGCAGCGTTAACTTAATACAGAGCAACAGGGCGAAACTGAACATTACTAAAACTCAACTATCCGCAACAAATGAAAAACAAGAATATTTATTACTATGTAGCTCTACTATAAATATTACCGCACATTTAAGCATAACTTATCAAAACATATAGTTCAATTTAAAAAGACGAACAAACAAAAATCAGTGGCATGTTTTCTTTGGGAATGGTGGTACACTATTCATTACATGTAGATTAAGATCATGTGAATTTGTTGCTATGACATTTTACTTACCTATTCTAAACTGAGGTTCTCAAATTACACACTAAATTATAAATTTCGTACTAACTAAATACGCTGTTAAAAATTTCCGTAAATTCACTGAAATATTTACAGAACAGTACTGTAATTATACGGAAGTGGCTTCCGTAATTTTTTGTTTACGGAAGTTGGACCGTATTGCCAGTTTACTTATGATTGACCTAACTTTCCATATATTCATGGAAATGTGTTTCTACAATTTTAAAGCATATTTTATCGTGTTCCTTAAAAAAATGGTGGTATTATTTATCACTATGACTCCTAGAGTTAATGTGCATGCACATCGGTGCGAAACGAAGAGAAGAGAAGACAATGCAATGTAAGATAATAGAAGCGAAATGCTGCTTCATGGTTATCCACACTGCTGCGAAGAGAAGAGATGCAGAGAGACGAGCAATACAGCGAAGGACTCGTATCGCACATGGGCAAAGGATCGAACAACACAGTAAGTTACTGAAATAATAAAACACCTCTGCGTTTCGCGCCAGCGGGTATGTACCTTTAAAGTTATTTGTTTCTGTAGAATAAAGTATTTTTCTCATAATGATACTAATGAAGTTCTGTGAGATCAGAACGTCAAAAACAAAAGTTGTCTATTATAAATTTGGTCTCTTATAGTCTGCATGGAGCTCGCCTACTATGTTGTCGTTGTGGTACAGGTGTTAGAGTGCCTGCCTGGAAATCATAAGTTCATGAGTTCGAATCGTGGCAAGTTCGAGAAATGTTTCATGTTACTAAATGGTACGTCTAGATCTCGAAGGAAAAACCACAGTAGTTCGTATGTCTGGAAAATTAAGTGCCAGTGATTTAAAGAAATTAAACTCTCTGCGAGGACAACGGATTGTCCGTACTTTCACGGAGGATTTCGTTATCGAGCAAAACTGAGTGTCCGTCATTTTACGAAGATTTCTGGATAGTTTTTTGCCTGTACTTTTCCGTAATATCACGGAATTTTTTTCTAATAGTGTAGTGAAATATATTAATTTATTAAATCTGCTACAGCAATCTGTTGTTTTCTCACTTTTTTATCCGTCAACGTTGTCAAAACAATAAATTCGCCAGTGAAAAACCATGCAACTTATTGAAACTGTGAAATTTTCGCTGATTCTGATTTACATCTTGTCAGGCTTTCAAGCCGAATATAAGTTTTCCTTTCTGTCCAGATTACTGTTGAGTACCTATCGGGAACATAGCCCAGCTCAGTCAACATGTTGCCAAAGTCACTTGAGCAGAACGCGAGATAATACAAACTCGGGCTGCAGCTATCCTTTGACGAATCTTTTGTGATGTACTCTTCTTGCCTTCAGCACCACCAACGGAATAATGTTATTGGAGAAATGTCTTCGGAGTGAAGGGAGGACGTGAATTTGCCTCTCCTTTCATGTCGTATTTTCTTACCTCTGAGCCTTCATCTTAACTAATCTCTTTGATATCGCTAGCTTCTGTTGTTGATAAACGTTCCGGCGGAGCAGAAATGCGGAGATAACCCTCCTCGATCCCTTTCTCCTCGTCGACTGTCATCTTCGTTATTTATAAACATGCCGTGTTCCCGGAACATACTTCAAACACGCGGCCAAAGCGGGTCCGGGATGATGAGAGAGAGAGAGAGAGAGAGAGAGAGAGAGAGAGAGAGAGAGAGAGAAGGAGGGCAGAAAACTGGTCTTGTTATTTCGCTATGAAACGGAGTCTGAAATTTACCATGAAGGCAACTTCCGTGTTGTATAAAGTTCCGTTAAAGGTAAATTCAAAATGCTTTTCAGCTGTTAATCAGTTGATGTTTCAGCTGTTACTCAGTTGATGTCAATCTGTAGTTAACAGTCTTTCTACGTAATAAATGAAGTAGATTACGTATTTATTTCTCTGCGTCCTAAATAAGTTTTTGGTTTCGACAACCTAATCGAATATTGGCAATGAAGTGAACCAAGAAGATCTAAACACGTTAAGTGGGAGTGTTACGCAATTTCATTGTATTTTCAATGTTTAAGTTGTAACATTTATTCAAATTGTAGGTACTATCTAAATTTTCTCTTTGACAAAGCATAGGATTAATTCTTGACAAACTGCTTGACATAAATAATAATGGAATTTTTATATAATTGGTCATGCAGAATCATTACAAGAGAATTATAGGTTAACTTTCAAGAATTATAATAATAAATAGCGTATGAGGAAGGTACTCGAGGGCTGGGTATCATACCCCGAGTGCAGATTTTTGACTGGACGCCCGTAGGCATCTGCATATGTATGTGTTTTCCGGAACATGTCCGTGCAGGCCGCTCAAGGATAAGACACGTGTACTGTCAAGGGAGCATGATAGATACTAAATTTTATCTATAGAATTTCTGCAATACCATTTTTTTAAATATATTTTTTTACAAATGTGGCAATGTTGCGGCACAGAATATATTTGTGATGAATTTTGGAGATCATAATTGTGGTACATGTTCATATTATGTTGGACTTGTAATCATTCTTGAAGGCGCCGCGGTGTCCGAGTGGTCAGATCACTCCGCTGACACCAAGGCGATCCAGTTTCGATCCCCGGCGTATTTTCTCTTCGACAAAGCATAGGATATATTCTTGATAAACTGCTTGACATAAGTAATAATGGAGTCGTTCATTAGTTTGTCATGCAGAATCATTGCAAAGGAATTCGTGAAAGTTAATCTATAATTATCTTGCATTGATTCTGCATGACAAATTAATGAAAGATTCCATTATTATTTATGTCAAGCAGTTTACCAAATATGTAGCCTACGCTTTGTCGAAGAGATAATTTTGATAATATAATTTGAATAATGTTATGGCTCATAAACTGAAAAATACAATAAATTTGTCTTAACAGTCGCCCGTAACTGAAGAAATCCAGGACGAGGGTTGGAGTCATCTGATGTAACCAAACAAACGCTTGACGTGGCTATGAACAATACGGCCGACTAATTACAAAATTGAGGGAATATTAATTGGGAAATGTGTGAACAGGGCTAAAAGGGCTATAATATACCTAAACCATCAATTAAAGAGCATAATACATTCATTTACCTTAAAAATACCATTCTGATGTGTACTTTTGAGGTTAAAGCAGTATGGCGGCTGGCTAATTTGCTAACTACCTCTGCCCCCTCTTGGCTTCACTCCCCTCGCCCAAATTCCGACCTTATGCTACCCCAGTGGTTGTAACAGAGTTTGGCCAGAAGCGGGCCACTGCTGAACGATTGTTGCGACAGGCGGCTGGGGCTGCAGACCCATCGTCGTTGTGATAATTTGCAGTTTTGGAGGCGCTTGGTGCATTTATTGTTGCAAAACTGGGACGATGCTAACGCGGCCACGCTGGGGGTGTACCGATCCCGGGCGAATTTAATTTTAACGTTCTGGTTTTATAGGACTTGTAAAGGCTTACGGAAATTGTTCTGATTCTATTATTTTGATTAATTGTTAACGCAAATATTAATGTAACTCAAGTTCCTGTTATTTTTGTATAAGTATTTATTAGATTTATTAATGGTTAACGTTTGTAAGAATTCGTGTTTACTTATTTAGCTACGTTTCATGCCCTTTTAACAAGTTATGTAAAAATATTTATCAGTTTTCTCACTAATGTTTTTATAATTAAGTTTACACAAACCGCCCCACCATCCTACTTCCTGTAGAGGGAGACGCTAATAAACGACCTAGGATGTTTAAATTTTAAAAGCAAACTTTCTCGCTTAAGATTTGTATTTCTTTTATGTAGTTGCCAAGCGAGTTTGCCCCTGATTGGTTTGTTTTCAGCACTACTTTAAAAATCATTTGCATATTTTAATGTTAACTCACTGTTTACCGTTACAAATGATCAGAGTCAGAACTGGATATAGTTTAAGTAGTTTCAACGTTGTTCGTAACAATATAACTGAGTATATTTCTACACTGTAATTTTTTTTTGTAAATTTACAACACCTATACGTACAGGTGTGTTAAAAAAATAAGAATAGTAAAATGTTTCTCATCAGTGATAGCGATCGTACACATTTAAAGAAAACAGACAAACGTATACAGATTCTGCAAGACTTGTATAGTAACAGTGATAAACATTTGCTCTGTTTGTAACCTTAAGTATGGCAAATATCGTACAGGCATACTGTGTATGGGTCAATTACTTTCCATACTACTTAGGAAGTATTTTTACAGTGAGACTATCCACGACATATTGAATACCATCTTGTCAACAACAACAACAACAATAATAATAATAATAATATTTTATTGTGTCTTCAGATGTCCATTCGAGAACTATTGCACAGTAAAAAACATTTGTAAATCTAGCACACCAATGTATAGGAGTGTAAAGAAGGTAGGTATGGTAAAATAATTTCTCATACATCAGGGGTTGCGGTCTTATATATTTTTAGAAGATACTCAAATGTATACGGACGTTATCAGACTTGCATGGTAACAATGCTAATCATTTGCATTATTACAAGCTGAAGTATGGTAGGTGTCCCATATTGCGTACGCCCTATGGGTTAAAATTTACAATACTATTTAGGACTATATTTTACAGTGTACACCTGTACATTGTGCCGGTTACTTATACTGCATTATTTGCATCAACAAGTGAGACTCGCAGTCTAAATGTCAGGTACGACTTTAATTTACAATATATACACCTATTTCATTATATTTACGATGTTCTTTACGGAGGGAGGCAAGAATAGTTAGAGACATTTATGATTACTTATGAGCCACTCAGTTTAGTTACGACGATGACAGTCCCACCTTGTTAATGATGCCGAGGCTGATGTAAGGAAACGTCCACGGTGATCGGCACTTCGTAGATCTGGACTTCGTGGTGCATCTTGGTAGTGAAGTGGTCCTGGCGACGATATGGGGCAGACAGACCTCGTAGGTAGCGTGACACGCCCCTTTATCGCGCCCTGTGTGGCAACTCGTACCGCTGTTGGAGTGGGATGTTCTGCCTCGCAGTTTGCAGCATCTTATGTTTAATATTTTGGAATTCCTGGCCGGGTGGCCTGGTTATTGAGCAAGACGCCGTGCTAATTAAGGGATTGTTCTTTAGTTTTGCAGTGATTTCGAAAAAAAAAATTATAATACTTAATACTCATATCACAATTTTGCTCCATGGTTTTGACACTAATATGTCAAAATTTGTAGCTGATTTTTTTGTAGCAGTGGGTTGAACGGTTTTTTAGATTTCGTCACCCAAAGTACCGCGTATTTTTGCCGTGAAAATATTTTTTGCTGACGAATGGTACATTATTTTTAAAACGCATCCACATTATTGTGCATCATGTGACTACACACTGTCTCAATTTTTTTAAAGCTTTTGGTTAAAAAATATTTAAGTTATTGGCACCAGTCTGAAAAAAAACTAAGGAGCAATATGCTCTTAAGGGTGTTCAAGTGCGATAAAGTCATAATTTTATATTTCTATGAAATAGTGTTAGTTTTGTAGATGATACTTGTGAGTGCAGTTTCCTCTTACGAAACAATTTTAGCTGGCGTAGTTTTCATATAAAGGTGCGACAAAGTCAAAATTTGCTTGTTCTGCTTCCATGCAAATAGTGAAAACCAATTACGACACGTGTAAATAATGCTACACAATTGTTTACAATATGTTGCAAAATTAATTTCTTGGCGTTAAAATTACACAGTATGGACTGTATTTTGAAGGTTAAAATTAGGTAAATTCTATTACAGATTAAAAAGCCCAATGTTATTAGCTTGGCAAGAAACAATTTCTGCCTCTTGTTGCGCTGCTGTCTATAAGGGGCGTAAACTGACCAATCACAGAGCTTACACGAGCATAAAGTTACACGAAGTTTATAATTTAAATCCGAAATTGGTTTGTTTTTCACTTCAAAATAAATTAAAAAGACTCATATCTTTGCAAACAGAGTTAAAATTAATTTTACTACCAGTATTAATTACTATACGGTCAAATTGAAAACACATTTTCTACTTACTTTTTCATAAGCTATCTATCAGCCCGCAAAATTAACACACACCGTCTTGAATAATCCTCTATATAATCTCACACTATTCCTGTATACACATATCCAAAATTACTTTGATTCTGATGTATAGCAAAATATGTATCTTCCCATAAAATTGTATAATTATGTATCTATTTATGTATGGTGTGTATGTATGTATGTGTGTAGGAGGGTGTAAAATAGCTACAATATGCTTAGTTGCGTTCATATGTATATATTTTAATCGTTTTCTCCCACAAATTAAATGGTAAACGACACTATTCTATAAGACGTTATGGATAAAATGTAACATTTTACAGCTTCTTTTGTTTCGCAGTGACGATTCTGCGACATCGATATTTGTTTATTACAAAAAAGTGCTATCGAGATCATTGTAACACTGCCAGTCATGCACGGTTAGTGCGATGGAAAATGCCCCTCCCAAAAAAAAAAATCCCTTGCGGTAGGGAAACTGCTGCGGCCTAGCAACGATGCCGCAGGGCGCGCGAAGATGAGGTGAAAGGAGATGAGAGTAGTGGAGAGAGGTAAGACATGAATGATGAGGGGCGAGGGGACACAGTTAATAGAGAGCCGCGAGCCGGGCACTTGAGGCACAGCAGGAGGGGCCCGCCAATTTGCCACGGACCCCCGCAGTCATCCTTGCAGCAGGTAGGCTACACACACTACCCCCCCTCCCTTCTGCAGCATCACCACAAAGCGTCTACCCGCCATCTTGCATTCAGCATTCTTTTGCTGTCAATTATAATATTTCAAGACGTTTAACCACATTTATACCACGAGAACACACACATGTTAGCTTTTCAAACTTTTTTGAATTGTTACAACGTCACTGCTTTTGTTAATATTTAATCAGTTACAGTTGGGATCAATAATTAATGCACTATGAGGAGGCAAGGAGGGGAAGCGTATTTTACAAAAGTCAGCCAATTCGCGGAGCTCTCCAAAAGTTTTAATTGCTTAAATAAGTTTGATATTTGTACGAGGTATGTTTTGCTTTGTAGACATATCTTGAGATTTTTTACAGTAATATTTTTTTACATTTCATAGTTCTTGTACAGCACACGTCAAAGTTCAAATTTGCATAAAACTGTTTTATACAAGAAAGGAAAAAATCCAACAAACTTACGGAAATGAAAAAATTCAAACTGAAGAACTGTGTCATGGGCTACGTCCGTCAAGATATTGTAACAATTTTGCTGTCCTGGGCGCAGCCAGGTTCGTTTGGGATGGAGGGCTCAGATAATTAAATTAATTACTTAAATTAAATTTATTGATTTATTTCAATAACTACAAAACTATCTACATTATGTATGCAGCACTTGCAATTCAACCTCTTTAGATAAACATTTACAGATATAAATGCAGGTAATGTAACTAAAAGTTTAATTTACTACTCCAGTATTTAATAAATGAATGTACCGCTCTCTATCCTCTGACCACATAAGTCTCTATCTAGAAATGTTCCGCAATGCACATCTACAGTTCAACCAGTTCGTCCACTCTCTCACTTACTTACACCACTCCAAGAGTGTCACCGTCATCCACACCTGCCTATTCTCTCCTCGATCTGCTGGTCCCGCCTCGTCCCTTGCTGCCAAGCTCGTCGCAAACACTCACTAGCTAAACGCCACTATCACTCTGTCGCTGTTTGATGTGGGCCGGTATTTGTAGTAGCTTGCGAAGACGCCCAGAATATTCTCAGAGCTCGCCGATAATGCCGGTTGATGTAAGCTGAATATTTCAGGTGTTGCGGTAACTTCAGTCACGTCCGAGCTGAATGCTTGGCCCGGATGACTGACAGGTGTCCACCCATTCAGAAGGCCTGTGACGTCAGTCAGGCCCGAGTGGCACGCGTCGCCAGAGGCGGGAAGATTGGCAGAGGAGGAGGGGTGAAGTCCGCCGCCTCGTCGCCGGGACTGGTGGTAGCGAGCAGGGGAGAGAAGAGGTGATGTGGCTCACCAGGTCGCTCAGCCAAATGCCTTCGGGTACACTCCATTTGACCTAAAGTCATATGACCTAAAACAGTTTTAGGCTGAATGCCTGTTAGGCCAAGTGACTTTTAGGGCAAGTGACTTTTAGGTCAAGTGACGTTTAGGTCAAGTGACGTTTAGATCAAGAGATGTTTAGGCCAAGTGACGTTTAGGCCAAGTGACGTTTAGGCCAAGTGACTTTTAGGCCAAGTGACGTTTAGGCCATGTAAAGTTGAGGCCAAATGACTTTTAGGGCAAGTGACGTTTAGGTGAAGTGACGTTTAGGCCAAGTGACTTTTAGGGTATATGACTTTTAGGGCAAGTGACGTTTAGGCCAAGTGATGCTTAGGGCAAGTGACTGTAGGAGTGTATTGAAATTTTAGGGCAAGTGACTTTAGGGCAAATGGTTTTTAGGGCAAATGACGCGCTTCGATGCCTTCGCGAGCTCTGAGTCGTTCCAATATGTGTAAAAACAGCATGCATATATTATATTTCTTAATTTGAAAAAAATCCTTTGTTTTTGTTTTTATTCGCATGCCAACATTTTTATTCAAGGTAACTTGAGAAACAATACCTAACCATTTGGTAAGTAACTTTCATTGTGTTTAAGAGTAAATTTGATCAAAGTAACTCACTTGTAAGCACAGCACCGTATTCATAGCTAGTACTAATGTCACTGACCTTTGGCAACACTTTTCATTATTAAATGTTCTGTTGGCGAAAGGAATCTGCATAAAAAAATATTTCGACGATTGCTACAACACATCTGATTTATGTCTTTATATACCATCCATATCTTATGGGAGCAGCATGGCGCTGGCGGTATGAGCTGACACAGCGACAATATCTTACTTCTGTGGCTTTCTACAGCGACTATAATTTCTTACATCGCGACCACATCTTCTGACACCGCGATTGTTACAAATACATAAATATCGTTCCTGCGACCATATAGGCTACGTTTCCCTCAGTGATGATCTGTTCATCAGTTCTGTCCTGCGCTACTAGTTGTTTGCTACAACGTCGTTGTCGGCGCATAAATCATTACACGGTGGCTTGGTGTTTGCTTAGTTATCTGAATTACAAAACTAAGCCTGTGGAACTAAGACAACTGAAAAATATTGTATTTTATCCGTATCTTCTTATAGTGTCGTGCATTTTGAATTTGAGGAAACTAATTATATATACACACACACGCGTATAAATGCTACAGGAAGATACATATTTGATTACATAACAAAGTCTTAGTATTTTTGGTTATGTGTATACAGTAGCTGTGTGTATGTGATTATATAAGTTATACGCATGTTTGTACGTTTGTTTATATGCATGCATATGTGTGTGTATATATTATGTATTATATATATAAATATATATAAATAAATATATATGTATATATATACATATATACATACAGATAGACACACACATGTAATGCAATGTAATGTAAAGCACTTAGATATTTTTGGGATTTGAAATAACAATGCGTGATAACATTGATATCGCTTAGCAATTGGACGTAGTTGTACAAAAAGGAACCAACCCGCAAAGCAATTTATTTTGAGATACACATTTTAAGTAGAAAGAGAAGATCCAAAGTATGTCCTAGAATAAGAACAAGCATTAAATCATAATATACGAATGATGAAATAGCCCAGAAAAGGGGGCTTATACAATATTTAGATAAACACAGTATATCTCAGTTCCAGTGAATTGTGGGTTGGTTACTTTTTCTATAAACACGTTTAATTGACGTACTCGCAGTTCAATGTTTACAGAACGCGACGCAAGGTAGACGACCTGCTCCTCCATTATACGGACACTCAGGAGCAACCTGGCCTGTCAGTCGCCGACTTGTTTAGCAGCGTGAAAGGCAGTGTTCCCCTCCTCCAAGTCGCGTCTTCACAGGAGAGCAGGGTTAGGACAAGAGCGAGGAGGGGAGGTGTGTGGATAGAGAGGCTTGGCAAGTGAGTTAACTGCGAGAAGTAATCAGGTGGTCGTTATAGCCTGGAGTGGGGCCCCAGATGTGCCGACGTCGCCATCTGCGCCGGGTATTACGAGGACCTTGTGCGCCACCCTCGCGTCGACCGCGACGAGAGGATATTGTTCGCACACCGAGTGCTCCGATGTTAGAGGGAGAGGAGGTGGCAGGGGGATGGCTTCTCCAGCAACCCGCCTCGTGCAGCGAGAAGCCTCCTACCCACAGAAAGTGAGGCGACTGCGAGCAATTCGCGGATTATTTATATTTATATGTTAATTGGATTTAAGGGCGGCGTCTTCCACCAGCTTAAAATGCATTGCGGTGTGTCTGTAAATACGCATTTTTTTACGAAACTATTCCACATGTGCCATTGTGTCAATGTACATAAAACACTTCAAACGATGACGCACAGATAGTTTCAAAGCGTCACACCAATTGGAAATCTCAATTCGGAGCCCCTCAAAGTAACTAAAAACAGTTGTTTTTTTCCCAACATTTTATATCTAAAAAAAAAAAAAAACTACTCATGAGATTCGCGTGGAATTACTCTAGAAACACGCAATGGGTCATGTTTAAAACTTTTCGCCAATAAAACGCTCTGGTCACCACTGAAAGTGTTAGTCACGCGAGTGATCTACTGTACGATGCCACTGCACGCCGTTTCAGTCTTGCGGTAGAGGCGATACCACACCAGATGAACCGGTCAACATCACCCTTGGCGCCGTACCTCACTCACACAAACACGTGATCAGTAAGCGGGTGAAGGGTGTGTTTGTGTGTAAGGGGAATGTCGGCGAGGCTCTACGAGCGACGCCAGCCGGCGCATATATTGTGATATCACCTCTACGCCCAAATTCCGAACGCGCGCGCAGTTTTCTCGTCGTTAAGTTTTTACTGTCGGACTTGTAGCTTTGGTCCTATCATTTCATTGAACGCTGCACTGTAAAGAAGTCCTGTGTAGTTGTAGACCTCAATTTCGAACGAATCCGATACCTATACGTTGTGAAACAACCGTATGAATAAGTCGATTATAGCCAAGTTCGAAGGCTTTAAATAAAACTTCTAATGCGCATACTGTCTTGAAACTCATTTTAACTATTAGTCGTAGATAAATGTCGTGGACGCACGTTTACTGGTCTCTGAAAAAAAAAAAAAAAAAACGTAGCTCTGAACACGCTACATGCAGTTCGAACACCAGCCAGGCGGCCTCCTTAACATCTCGCTGACAGCGATGTTATTTGAGACGGTTACACGCCACTTTACACAGGATACGAACTAGGAAATGATTTGGCCATGGCCTAGGTTATGAAACCATACCAGCATCCGCCTGGATCGATTTTGGGGAATCGTGAATAACCAAATCAAATGGGCAGAGCCGGAAATCGAACCCGGGTTCTGCCGAATACGGGCCCAATGTTATACCTCGCTCCGTTGCGCATTCATCTCACATCTTCACCTGCGAGCATACGTATTATCCCGTTGCTTCTGAGATTAGAATCTCAGTTTATCTGGCGGCCGCTTTCTGAGCCATTCTAATTCCAACAATTACTCCAGTCAAAAGGGCGAAGCGTACATAGAGTCAAGTAGTTCAGTGTCAGAAGGCAACGGCAAATTAAGAGTGACTCATTTTTCCCTTCACAACGTAACATTTGTAATTTACAGATTATTTAGTACATTTCGATTGTGTTTTGGCAAAAGGTCTTAAGTCACGTTGCAGCGTTTTAATATTTTTTCTTGAATAACTAATTAGCGAATATTTCTATAAAATTTACACGTAGGTACAACTTATGGTTTACAAATCAAATACATAGTCCGAAAAATCAACAGAATGGTTCAATTAAGCTAGAAAATATCTTATTTAAATTTAATCATATGTGACTTACGACCATTTGCCAAAACACCATCGATTTGTTCTTGTTCAAGAGGAGCAGATTAAACTTTACGATTGACATCACGGAAATTATTAAATCTTGCAAGAAAAAAAACCTAAGACCCGTTATTAACACGTGACTTTTTTTGAAGTTATGGAGATTAACACTTATATTACATTATGTTTATATTAAGTCAGACCTCTTGGTTCAGTGGTTACAGCTGCTGGCTGCTGATACAAGGGTCCTGGGTTCGATTCCCGGCCGGGAAGGTCAATATTTACTGTTGCCTCTCTGGTTTCAGGACTGGGTGTTGTGTTGTCCTCATACTGCGGAAGACGGTGGAGAACCACCGCAGAATCACCTCTGCTAGTCGGCCTCGGAGTACGTCGTGAAGTCCATAACCCGGTGCCCTCCGTGGTTCTAATAAAACCTGCCTTCTGGCAGAACACCCAGCATCATATTTATGTTAACCTAGTCAACCTCTGCGTCTTCCAGCCTCACATTTATTTACAATAGCTATAGATAGGCACGCGGGTTCACTGACACGTAGGCTAGCCTCCAAGAATATCAGTGTACTCGAGTATATTCTCATTGACGCACATGATTGAGTCTGCATTTAACTGCTTCTTCATTATTGGCTAGGTAACCTCCAGGGGTATGTGAGTCAAGGGCCAATTGCCGTGAAAGGGCCCGTGGTGCCCGAATGATCAGACCATTCACCTCCCACCAAGGCAACCCGGGTTCGGTCCTCGTATTTTCGCGTGTGGGAATCGTGTTGGACGATGCCTTTGGTCGGCGGGTTTTCTCGGGGATCTCCCGTCTTCCCCGCCCCTTCATTCCGGCGCTGCTACGTACTCACCTCGTGTCATCCCACACCAGCACTAAAGACCTCGATGTTGAGCGCTGACCAAAATCTCTCACAATTGCGAAAAAGCCTCTAACTTACAGTGGTTAGAATTCTAGCTTGTACCGAAAACAGGACGTGAATTTTTCCAGTCCCTAACTGTAGATAGAGATCTGCTAATTTCGCGTTACATTTTCACTTCATATTAGACGGCAAGTAGTTGTTCGTCCCTCGACGTCTTCCGTAAGTAGAGGTACATGAATTTGGCAATTATAGTGTAGGCCAGGTTGAACGCTAAGAACTTATACTTTACTGTCGCATCTGTGATTAGTAGAGAACGGAAGTTTTCGCGAAAAAACGTTTGGCCCAATTTGTTTCAGTACCTTACGTGCATTTCTGCAGCTCTAATTTATGTTCATTGGTTGTGTGCATTTGTGCAGTGTCGTCTTTCATTTGTCTGTGCCAGTCAGAAAAAAGTTGAACTGCGGCGTCATATGTGGCTAGAACTCCAAGACTCTAAGAACCACTGACCATGAAGCAGAACTGAAGTTATGTACACTCTAAAAAATTGTTTGTAAATTTACCAGACGTGCGTATAGGAGCGCTAAGAAAGTAGGTATGGTAGAATAGTTTCCCAGACATCCATGGTAGCACTCCTAAACCTAATTATAAAACAGTCAAATGTATACTGAAGTTACCAGACTTGTATTGTAACATTTGTAAACGTTTGCATATTTACAAGACGGGAGTATGGTAACTGTCCCATACTGCGTCTGGGGTAATAACTTCCTAAACATTTGAGGAAGTTTTTTTACAGTGATACGTGAGGCACTGCGACTGTAGTTAGGGCCATGGACTTTTCGGGAAAGGAATTTTACCCCAGAGTGTTTCAGTGCCTTATGTACGTATCTACAGTTCTGGTTCATATTCAATGATTGGATGTTTTAATTATCATGTGTCTTGGGGTTATAGCTGCAAATAACACAAGACATGGGAGACACTAGTAAAAAAAAGTTGATTGTTTGCTAGGCTCCAACATGCTATGTATACCACTGAAAGCTTTACACCTATATTGGCTATCGTTTATACGAAGCACTGTGTCCCTCTTCAACAGACCCAATTATAACTGTGCAGTTTGAACACAGGACGTGTGTGATTCACCAGAAAACTGTTCACACATGTCACGATTGAGATACTACAGTTTATTGGAGGCTATGGAGCAGAGAGGCAGATGTGCACGTAAGGCACTGAAAGAAACTGGGGCAAAAACTTCCGATATCCAATGATTGGGCGACGGTTGTCCAGACAAGTCTTCGACTACTGCAAGTTAGTACTAAACAAGGGAATAATTCGTACATTTACTGCGTGCTACCCGTTTGTACTGTTATAAGCCAATGGGTAATCGATTTAGTCCAATGCTTGTATAGGATTGAGAAATCTAAGCTGCTTCTAGACGAATACACGAAATTGACGCACCTCTATACATAAGCATACAATGCCGTGGCTTGCAGTGGGGACCACTTTTGGCCAGTAATTAAAATTTACATGGAAGAGTTACCAATTTCTTGTAAAGCAGTCATATGTTTAAATGATAACACTGAAGGGCCGGTGGCCAGTGACGTCAAAAATTACGTTCAAAGCTGTACAGGCCAATGAATCCTAGTCTGTTGCGAAATTATAACGCGAATTTTGCTTGTCTCTAAGTTTAGACAGGGACAATTCAATTTCGTGAATTCAATGACTTGCATGTTAGAATACATTGTCCTATGCATAGTCAAGCCCCGGTCTAGTCGTTCATGGTTAGTTAATGAACAAATGGCTTGGGCTTAAGTACACACATGATAATGCATTCTAACATAGAGGTTATTGATTTCGAAAAGTTTTGCTGTCCCTAGCTATAGATATAGAGGATAGTTTATCGCGGGAAAACTTGACTGTTTGCTGGATTCCAACGTACGTTCAGCTTAAACGTTACTGGCGTTCGCTTGCACGTGGAGCTGTTGTCCTATTTGACTGAGCCAATAAGAATCCCGCTATTGTAAAATTTGGTGCCTGTTATTGGTCTGCAGACAGCTACGCTGCGTTAAACGTATATGTAACCCAAGTGTTGCAAGAAACTACAGCGGTTTCAAGGGTATGTTGACACAGAACATTTTCGGGATATATCATCATTTATTGCTATAGTTTATGCAGCAGTGTCCCGAATTTTCCTTTAAATTTATCTGTTCAAAGACTGAGGTCCTTTTCAACCTGTCCAGCACTTGACTAACTTCGACATGAGAGGAACTCACGGACATTTTAACTGACACGATGTTGGCAAGTATAGAGTGCTTCTCAGAAACGACATACTTGTTTAGTCCTTTGTCGCACAGTCGTTTATTTTACGCGTGACTAGGACAGCGCAGATTTAAAATGTGGCTAAGATTAAATCCCTTTAAATAATGTGCGCCCTTATTAAAACACTGAATTTTACGTTTACAGGTTGTCCGTTGCTAACAGTTATTACGTTAGAAAACTATGTCGGAACAGTCAATCTTATCAGTGATTTTACAATTCAAAGTTGACTAAGCAGCCCTGTTGTTTCAACCACGAACAAAACATTGTACTGACGCGCTGGGTTGAAATAGTAGGGGCCTACTCTATGAAGCACACGCTTCACGTGCCTTTTAATAAAATATATTACCTTTCGCCTTACGTGCGAATTGCAACTTCACAATACATAGGCCTATCTATAAGTAAATACTATAGGGGTAATAAGGCTAGGAAGAGGGAGGGTGTGGTTGCAATACAAATACTGCCCCTGGTTCACAAATATTAGACTGACCCTGTGAAAAACTATTGCAGAATTATAAATACTGTTATAGTCTGTACAGCGTAAGTTTGCCTAATTTTGACATTAATCTTCTGAGAAGAGCAAAGAGCACCTTAAAAAGGATTGCAGAGAACCTGTTTTTCAGGAAGTCAGGACGGTTTAAAGCTCAACACAATGGAGTTGTTAGACATTTTTCTCAGTAGAGAAATGTCAAAATCAGGGAAACTTACACTGTACAGACCATAAATAGGCTATTTACTATGTTACGTATTCCATGCTCTCGCCCTCCCACCGCTAAGACCGTTGTTTATCCCTCTCTACATGACAGGATGCATGGAGAAGAAATAAGCTTATACCAGTGGTTGTAAGCTGCCAGTTTACACAGCTCTTTATTGTTACTTCAAACATGATCAAATCAATGAAATTATCTAGACACGCCCATTTACTGAAGTGACTAATGGTCCGAAGAACGATATAGTCTGTTCGCGGTATAAAGAGAGTACTTTTAAAGGACGTCCAACAGTCACCGACTTCCAATAAATATTCAGTATTTTATTTCGGTCTATGTCGTTAAACTTCTGAGTGAGATGAAGTGCATTCACTATATTTATTAGGAACACGGCAGTGTTTATATCAAAGGAAAAACCAAGCAGTGCCTTAAAATGGCTCAATTTACTTTGACCAGCAAGTGTTAACAGCGTGGTTCTCACAAAGGAGGGCAAGAGTTATTGCGTGGACGTCTGTGTAGGAATGTGAGTAAAGTGACGACAATAGAGAGAGAGACAAGGCGAGAAGAAATACACCTCGAGGAGACAACTAGTGAATACGACGACGGCAGCCATCGAAGGAACAGTGTGGTTCCAATGACGAAGCGCGTCATCCCCCGAGAGATGATATACTATGGTGCGTAATTGTTCCAAAGCCTCGCGCTTCTATACTTCCTCACAATTAAGGTGTCCACTACCTCGTCTCTCGGTTGTGGTGACCCAGGCTCTTCCACACTTCGTGGCGGCCACAAAAGGAGTATTCAAATTCGCGGATCCTCGCGAATATGCGCGGCGATTCCGTGGCCCTACCGCACTTCGTAGAAGCCTCGGCAGGAGTTCAGTTTTATCCACGGCCTCCCGCGAATACCCGCGACGCGACTCGCGGTACGTCCACACTTCGAGGCGGTCTCGACGAGAGTCCGTCTAACATCCATCGCGAAAAAACAAGTGTCTCTAATAATTAGCATTTGGCAGTTGTCTACTAGTGTACAAACAATACCACACACGTAATATAGATCACCAATTGAAATACATTATGACCTTCATTTAATACATAACAAAACAGAATCAGTTATTACAGAAACCCCAAAAGTCTTGCACGAACAACATATATCAATGACCTAAGATGACTTTGAACGGTCATAAGTGTGGACGTAAAACCGCATGAAGCTTCAGTATTGAGGATTTATTATTTTATGCCCAAATGCCATAACTAGGAACTGCTGATTTTCGTGTAAAGAGTTTTGTCCCACTTTGTTTCAGTATCTTACGCGCACACCTACAGTTCTGCTTCGTGACCAGTGATTGTACGTTTAAACTCTCACGAGTCGTGGGGTTCTACCTGCAAATCATAGACGTGTGGTGTTGTAGTAACCTTACTGTTATTGGCTCAGTGAAATGAGAGTAGTCTGTTCATAAAGACACGCTGCCCAGTAACTACGAAGCAGAACTGCAGGTGTGCACGTATGGCACTGAAACAAAGTAGGGCAAAATCTGTTTCGCGAAAAGCAGCAGTCCCTAGCCATAGCATATTTTTTTTTGCAGAGCTCTTAATCTACGAAATAATATTAAATTATGAGATTTCCAGATAAAAAAAAATATTCAATTATGTGGTGGATTATACAAATCTCAAAAACTAAAATTACACAGTGACAGTATAAATTTTTTTTTCTATGTTGGTGGTTCCTGTAGCCATAAGTTTGTGACGTCACGTAATTTTTTCCATGGCTATTAGCAGTGCTCGGAGCGCGTGGAGTGGCTAGGCGAGGCATGACGTCACGCGGGGCGCACATGTCCGTGTTTGACGTTTCTAAGGGTGCCGGTGAGAGGGAGGAAGGGGTGACCAAGCCCGTGCCAAACAAATAGCTTATGTTAGGGGGGGGGGGTACGCAATAGTCTGTCTCATAAGCCTGCGTCGTTGAAGCGGCTGAGTGTGCTCGGAGGCCGGCCCATGCCTGGCTCATTGTCGGCGAAGGACACTCGACCACCCTCTGGCCAAATTCTCGCCGTTCTAACTACTATACTCCCGCCTCTTCGACCCAACCCTCCTTCCCCACCTCTCTATCGCCCCTCGCCGCAACCCCCTGTGTATATACAGTGCCTTGGCTCAGCATGTGCGTGAGTGAGAGAGCCTTATACGCGCAAGTGTGTTGACACCAAGGTGTGTTAGTATCGGAACATGAAATACATCATTACGTCACTATTGCATAAGATCATTGGTTGGCCCATTTGTAACACATATTGGTACGTTTTCGTGCAGGGATATATGCGTTGGTCTGTCGTACGTTATTTATCGACGTACCTTCCTCGGTTATTTGGAGAGATATGTGTACGTTAATTTTGATAAACGTTCCGGTAGGCGCTACTAGTATTGAATAATAATACCAGAATTTCTTTTCTTTCTGGATACTTAGAAAACCCGAATTTAGTTTATCAGTACCACGAGCGTGCACTCTTGATGACGTCCAAAAAGATAGCAAATTTTAATCAAATGAGGATCCCCGGGACTTCGGGGCCCGTCCACCTTGTGTGACAGCCACGGCCAGATTCCCCCTTCAACAATCCGCGGACCACCGCAAATATCCGCAACTTCGGGGCCCGTCCACCTTGTGTATTTAGCGGCCACAGCTAGAGTCCCCTTCAAACACCTTAACCGACGTGTTCGCGACACTTTCTCTAAAAACTCTTCCCCTTTTACTTTCAGCCAATCACAGGATCTGTGGACGACTGACAAAACTAAACACTGCCTTTCGTCCGTATCAGTTAAATATATCTTTTCAAAATTCACATAGGTTGGCATTTACATATTCTCTTACTCAGTGGCGGCTCGTGGGTTTTTGTCAGGTAGGGTTGCAGTTGTCAAGAACTGTACAGGGTTGTGTGCTGGTTGACTCTACATCCACTGACACGCTGATGTGCAGGTGCCCCTTACTACTGAGTGGTCACATCACCAACACATCTAGTAGCCGGCAAATATTTCATGGTCATTGGTCTACGGTGCGTTCATCAAGAGCGTACAGTTCCGACTATCTGCAGCCGCACCTGGCAACAATCTTGGACCTTTATCAGGAATTATATGAAATTTAATATTCCCCGAAGAAGGTATGCAAAGACGCCTGTGCGCTGACCTACTTCTCGCTCCCTGAGTTGTTTCCATCAATTCAAGGTCTCGGGTCAGCTCTCCTCATGTTCACAATTTTCTTTTTCCCTCGGCGTGAAGGGTTAAATGGCCATGACGCAATTCAAAAACTCCTCTTATAACCTTCGCCTCTCGCCAGTATGCAAAATCAAGTTTAATATAAATTATATGAAGCAAATTATTGCGATTGGGTAAGATCAAACACATGATTCCGAGTGCAATGAAATCTAAACCGATTCTCTACGATAATTCTATCACAATTTGTTGTATTTACATTTAACATTACATTTGATAATTATGAGTGGCATGGAGGCATATTACAATATGCACCGACAACCGCATCAAATTATAACTATAACAGTATAACAGCACTTCAACATGTACGTAAGCGGCGTACCGTCTGTTCCTCATAGATGGTTATGGGTGACAAGTGAATATAGTGTTTAACATTCGAAATTTACCCTACGACACGGCAGCCTGCAAGAAGCGGACGACGACATTGGAACGGTAACTAACATACATGTTCGAAGTAGTTGAGCAAAGTATTTTATGACGCTGCCTACCTGGCGGCAGGGGCGTCATTTGGGGCTACAGGGGGGGGGGGCAAATGCCACCCCTGGATTTAAAATGTTATGTGTATAAATACATTTTTTGTATTTTTAAATTTAAATAATGCTAACTTAAGCACATAAAACATAAGTTTTATTATTAAAGCATCTAATTTATACATGCTTAATTAATAAAAAAGGTGCAACAAGGTCACTGTCGCCGGAAAACAAAATCTTGCCCCCCCCCCCCCTAGAAAAACCTGAAATGACGCCGCTGCCTGGCGGCCTTGGTGAGACCAATGATAGGGTATACTTGTTAAATTATACTCGGTGTGGCACAATAACAGTAAGACTTATATTTACGAGGTATGCCATCACACACTTTTTTTGCTCAATTCTGTACAGCCCACGTTGCTGTATGATATTTAATTATGTTTTTTTAATACCTTAGAAACTATGAATAAAATGTATGTTCATAATCAAAAACACCTCGAAAACATCATCTAGTGTATATTTTCCTACATTGTTATTCCGGTAACAGTGTTCTCCTCTTCTCAGAGTAGACAGATAATGACTGAGCACCTTATATATCCTTGCTTACGCTGTGTATTCTGCGTTTGACGCGTGGGAATAGAGGAGCGATAAGAGCCAGAGTACCACGCTCCACGAAATGCATATCGCCTCAATTCACAGCGCGCTAAACTTGCGTGCATGGTTTTCGTAGTTAGTCTTTTCCCCGTAAAATTTTAAGTGTTGACCTTTCTTTAAAAAAAAAAAAAAAAAAAAAATTGAAGTAAACGACAATGCACGCATCTCGTTTTGCACTTGACGAAATTCTGGTGGTATTTTCGATTTTCGGAGTTACAGCAATCTGAAGAAGCAGTTTTTAGCCGTTTTGAGAGGTCTGAAAATCATATTTCTAACAAGCGCGCTGAAATTGTAAAATTGTAGAAGTATAGTTTCAAGCATGTGTTATTTTCGTAGCTAAACGTTTTATGGTAAAGTTAAGCGGTTTTGCGTAAAAAAAAAAAAGAACACGCGTTACAGGGTACAACACTGCCCACGCGACCAAGAAAGATGGCACAGTGGTAGCACGTTTGGACTCGCATTCGGAAGGAAACCGGTTCAATCCCCGGCTCCAGCTATCCTGGTTTCGGTTTTTCATGGTTTCCCCGAAATCGCTCCAGGCGAATACTGGGATGTTTCCTTGACAAAGGCCATGGCCGACTCCTCTCCCAGCTCCTGTCGTTGTACTAAGTTGTGTCTCGCCGTCTCTAATGACCTCGCTGTCGACTATACGTAAAACACAATTACCTCAGCGTACCGTCCATGCGCCAGGAGAGGACTTCTGACAGTAATGTCATTTTCCTCTTTATTCCCAGGTTCAATTATATCTCCAGGTGTTGCAAAGTATTACATTTTCTGTTTAGATCTGCACTGTGCTGAAGCTGGTCCAGTGTTTTCTTTCTTTGCTATAGACAACGAACTGCAGGCTTGGTTCCATGTGGTCGACGTATGAGCAGATAAGTCTCGATTTCAGTCACCACATTGAAGTTTATTCTTTATCGCATATTTTAACTCTGAGAAAAAATTTATTTAATCTGCTGCTGTACCGCAAGGTCTGTTTACTCTGTGCTACAGTACATGTATCACGATTTAGCTGTTAATGTGCAGGTATTCATGCCACAATCAGTTCAGCAAATTACGCACATAAAAAAATCACTAGCCTGATTGCGGTGTTATCATGCTTTTACACTTGAAACGTGATTTCTGTATTGTAGCGCAAAATAAATAGGATTTGCGGTATGGTAGCAGATTTTATATTTTACTTTTCAGAATTTCAAGATAAGCATAATTAAAATAATCCAACGTTGTGAGCAGAGCCGAGCTCTTCTAAGAATCGATGCTGATGCAACTTTTACGCTTGATTCATACAGAGCTTTTTGTTTTTCACTTTGTACAGTCAGACACGTGTAAGTTTACAGCGCAACACGTATGTGATAACTTAAGGGCGCCGTCTACTAGAATCGTGAAGAGGCGCGCAGACCTTTAACAATCCTGATTTCATTTGAAAACCATTCAACATGTTGTCACGCGGTTAGGCTACGAAAAGCATTAGGATCTTAGTACAGGTCTATAATTTTGCCATTAACTGTTTTCGTTCCTAACAAGTATTATTTTGAGTGTGAAAGTGACCGAATCGGGACTTTTGACGCTGATTTTTATGTAAGAGTAATCATTATCACGATATTCTGAATATTATAGACCTGTAGAGCGCCTCTTTCCCTTTCGTCGTGTAAGATAAAATGATAGTGTTGTCGCTGAAAGTCCCATAGTAAAAACGGTTCAGCGGGAAGCTTGCACGCTAGTTCAGCGCTTGGCTCGTTGAGGCGACGCGGCATTTGATGCGCGCTTCAAGGTCGACCTTACTGCTCCGTCGCTTTTGAGCCTCTCACGCGCGGGTAGGCGGCGCCCTTAATTAATGTAACCAGAGACTAAAGAGATTAAACGTAGAAACATAGCTCGGACAGGCAGAAAATAGTCCTCAGTTTACCTAGACAGCCTATATAAAGCTATTTATAGAACACAAAAACTGGTCAGAAATACGATTTTTATTTACCTGCTGACTAGCGCACAAGGATATGTATAGCTATGGAGGCGAAAGTTTTATCCTTTCAGGAACCCAATAGGTTATCTATGTTAGCTGTTTAGTAGGCTTAAGCCGATCTCTTTGGAAAATATATATATATATATATATATTCTGACACACTTGTACATCGTACTAAATACACACGAGAAAATTTAATATTTGTTAAGGTTTTAAGTCTAAATTTACATAGCTTTTAATTCTATAGGTATATAGCGAAAAATTTGCATGAAGTTTCTTGAAAAAACTGATTCCATTACACACTTTCTCGCAGCGTATACTAATAGGACGTCTAGCTGTGCCATCTGTGTTTAGCCTTGCTGGAATACAATACGAAAGAAGCCGGTGAGAATATTATGGACCGATTTATCGTTTTATGTGACTCCATATGAATCCTCCCACTTTATTCCTGTGTAATATAACATGTTTATCACGGTCAGTGATGTGCATTATAGTATTTTACCTTGCTGGACTGAAACCTGATGATTTATGCGGGTGTTAGAATTATTTATGGAAGTACTTGCTACGTGTCGCTATAATTTTTAAAACGCTTACCGCTGGTGACGAGCAAATACACCGTTGTCTCAAAATGCCTTATAATGGAGCCGCAGTGTTTTCTTTGTACTGATGTAACTATGAGACTTCTTGGAGTGGAAAGTTTGTACCACAGTTTTGTACAATCTTTGATAGTTCCGTACAAATTTGAACAGTAGAGCTCGTAATGTTACCGTGAGAAAAGCCAGTTTTTATTGATTATATAAGGGCTCGGAAGTAGTATTTTCAATGTACGCTATGATTTGAAAGTAATTAATTGTTCTCTAAATTGTGTTTCTTTTCGTAAATTTGTTAATTACAAACCAGTATAACAGTTACGAAATAAACGACAGTTCCTAACCAGGAGCATCTGCAACCATTTAACTTACGCCAAATTATTATTCTGAGTTTTAAGGAGTTTTGATAATCTCATGACTTCATCTCAGACGAAATGTGATAAAATCACGAAACCCGCTAAAAAAAAAAAATTATTTTAAAAATCTTTATTAGGCCTATACAAAATTACTAACACATTAACTATTCATATTGTTGACATTTTTTAATGTTTGTTGTAGTGGGAGTTTACAATTACGTATTGATTTGTGGACATACACAATTGCTCGTGTTTAGCTGGATGACAAAGAACAAAAAAAAAAAAAAAAAAACTGACATGTCATTCGCATCTTGGGTGATGTCAATGTTAGGCACTGGACCGTTCAGTACTGAAGAGCTCAGGTATTAAGTGAACGATCTACCGTGGGATAAAAAAAAATCAGAACAAAGCAATTCCAAAGGAATTCGGTCAGTTTTTTTATTTAACAGCAAGAATTCTAAAGATAGAATACATTCAAATTTCGACAACACCCAGACACAAAAGACGGTCATAAGGAAAACCAAATTTCAATATTAAAAAATATGGAATTGGGCAAAAATCAACAGTGAACAGTTAACAACAAACAAATTACAGAATACGTGTTCCAGTCAACAAAAAAATGCAACGATTCGGGGATTGCAATCAATTTCCGTCTTCAGGCTTGAGAGCCAGCTCTTCGGAACACCAAGATGTGAATGCACTTTGTCATTCAACACAAGTTTGGTCAACCAAACGTGAGCAATGGCGTGTGTGCACAGACCAATACAGTCTCGTTAATATTGTGCAATGCAAATTTCATGAGATAGCCTTAATTATATGTAGGCTTACTGGCTCATGTGTTTTTAAAGTCATAGCACTTCATGAAGGATTTGTTTAGTAATCGGAAGATTCGTTCACCTGCAATCAGTGTATACGGTTTAGCTAACGTCTTTATGCTTTTTGTTATAAAATTTAAAATACAACTATTCGCAAACCCTTTAATGAATTTCCATGAAACTTCTTTGTCGCTTAGCGATGTGTTTGACATCCCTTAAGATATGTATGTCAACATGGCAACATAGCACGATTGTGACATTTGTATTGAAAAAAATATAAAACTAAATTCACGTAATTACAGTAATTAATATAAATGCTACTCCTTTCTGTATTTTCCTCGCAATTATTTGTTACTGTATTACAAAAACAAGTGTAAAATATACTTACAAGTCGGAAAATGGTTTTGGCCACTTGGACACCTTTAAATTTGGCTTTTATTGGAATCTTCTTTGTCAGATCCTGTGTAAAAACGTTTCCCTATTTACAATCTGGAGCCAGATTTCCCAAGGGATGACAACACTGCCGCAAGGAGCGGAATATTCACGTAATGTCGACAGATTTGTTTGTCTCGCCTCGTCAGCAGCATCCCCCTCACAAAACACCCCCTACCTTCGGCCGTGGTTGGCGTCCCCTACTATTACCTTGTAGTGCTAGCTGGCGCTCCAGGCGGCTCATAATGCAACCCCCTACCTCTCTATCACTTCATCTCAGTTGAGTTGTTTCTCACCCTCTGATGTCAAAGAGAGCGCCACCACACGCCTCCTGGTGCTGTGTTATTAACCTGCCTTAGTCGCGTATATACCCCCTCCCGCCCCTAAACTGCCCTTCTTCAGCACCTGTATCTCTCCCACTCACCCTCCATTTTCCGCGATGGACGACCAAAACATCTGCCACAAAGCTCGAGATGAGAGAGTTGTTGTAAATTTCCACACCGTTATTGCAAGTTATATGTTCGTTATTTGATCAATAAATAATGAAAAGTTTTGGTAGATAAGTAGGCCTATAACATTCTATTTATCAGTTTGGACATAATTTTACTCGTTAATTAAATTTGGTTAAGTTTAAACGTCTGGAGTCTTTGTAACAAAATTATTTGTAAATTTTGCACACCTCTGTTTAAGAGTGTTAAGAGTGAGAGATAGACACCGTCTTGAATTTTTGTATTTTGTGTTATAGCCTAACTTTTATTCTGAGTGAATTTATGCAACTTTAACTTAACTAAAGAATAGGATACATGTTAAGGGAACTTTAGACATCATAAATCTCTATTTTCCGTTTCTGTTGTTACATATAGGCTATAATTGCAGTTAAGAAATAAATAAATTAAATTCGATATGTAACAACAGTAACGGAAAGTAAAGATTTATGATGTCTAAAATTCCCTTAGTATGTATTCTATTCCGCAGTTTGGTTAAAGTTGCATACATTAACACAGAAGAAAAGTGATGACACAAAATACATAAATTCATAATTGTAATTGTCTTTCACTCCTACTGTCCGGGTGCTCCTGTCATGTTGATACTAGCAGGACCGGAAAAATTTGGCGCGTATCTTCATACACTACATTTGTGCAACATATTGTGAGCTGCAGCAGTTGTTATCGGAAATTTATATAGTAGGCTATATCTTTGACGATAGGCGAAAACTATTTTCTAAAGCTGCAATGTTTTACTTTTGCCCTATTAAATAAACCGTAGGTTTTGGCTAATTGTTCAGTTTACCAAAATTACGGTGCCTAATGTTAATTCGGTAACTAACGAAAACATACAGTATTTCTTTTTACAAATAAGGCTACGTAGTAAAAGCAATTTCACTAGAATAATTTTGCGCCATCGAATAGGCTACTATTGTGTTTAAATTTATAACTCCAGCAAAATTTCTAAAAATTAATGATCGTCGCTTTAAACGCCAATTCACATTGAAATTAGCATGGAGCTCATTACGTTTTATTTGCTTTGACTTTACGACAGAAACTCACTCGATTGTAGTTGTGTTGACGTTGGAGATACATTTCACGTAAGTCGTCTAGATCTTACAGGAATAATAAATATTTATATGATATTTTAAAAATGCTTGTTTAGGTATCGCTTTAGGCTTATATGTACCGATCAATGTTAATCTCTATATATATAAAAATGAAAGCTGACTGACTGACCACTGACATATCAAACTGCAGCCCAAACCACTGGACCTAGAATCGTGAAAATTTTTATGGGGGTTCCCCTCAGATCGTAGGCGAGCACTAAGAAGGGATTTTTCGAAATTCGACCTCTAAAGGGATGAAAAGGGGTGAAATGTGTTTCCGAAGAAACGTCGATAGAGCTCGAACCCGATGGCCTATCATCGTGATTTTTACTTTAAAAGGACACTCGTAAAAATACATATTAGCAAATTGAAGGATTTTTCGAAGTTCAACATTTAAGAGGGTGAAAAGATCTTAAATGTGTTTCCAATCAACTATTGATATCTATCGAACCCTTCGGGATAGAGAGTTGATATTCACTTTAAAACATTGCTTACGTAAATACCCAAAAAGTAGTTTTAGGTTTTTTTGAAATTCGACCCCCAGGCAGTAAAAAGGGGCAAAATTTATTATTTATGAATCGTCTATATCTTTGAAACACAATTGGCTATCGTCATGATTTTTACTTTAATTGGTTATGTATACAAATGTCTATGACAGAACTCCAAGACGTTTCTAGAAACTTTAATTAAGGGGGTGAAAATACGTTAAATGTGTTTTCGATTATCCCTCAATATCTATAGAACCAATCGAGATATCGAAGTGCTCTTTGCTTTAATTTGATGCTTTTGTAAGTATTCCAAGTACCATTAAAATATATTTTCCGAATTCTGCCCTAAACCGGTTAAAAAAGGGGTAAAATGTGTTTTCGATTCTCTATCGATATATATCGATCCCAATGATTTTTGTATAGCGACGTCATTTTTGTTTAAGATTGATGCTTACTCAAATACCTGAAAAATAATTTCACGAATTTTCGAAATTCGTCTCCTAAGGAGGTGAAAAGGGGTGAAAAGTGGTGAAAAGTGTTTACATTTAATAATCGATATACCTTGAACCCAGCGGGCTAATGTTGTGTTTTTCACGTCCGCGAGACATCAATAAAGTATTCTAAAACGTGATTAAAGGGTTTTTCGAAATTTACTCTCTTAGGTGGTGAAAATACCATGAATGTGTTTTAGATAAATCCTCGATATCTATCGAACCCGTCGAGATATACAATTAATTTTTGCTTCAGGATGATGATTACAGAAATGATCGGAAACAGTTTTAAGATTTTTCGAAATTCGATTTCTCAATACTGTGCAGGGGTGATATGTGTTTTTTTAGTGAATGATCGATTTTGATTCGACTGAACGGCCTAGCGATGTGATTTACGCTTCAATTGGATACTTATACAAATGTCTAAGATGTGAATCTAAAATATTTCGAAATTCGTCACCCAAAAGGGTGAAAAAACACAAAATTTGTTTTCCATCAACCCACGATATCTATCTAACCAGTAGCGATATTGAGGTGTTGTTCGCGTTAGAGTGATTCTTACGTAAGTATTTAAAAATAAATACAAATGTACGTTTTTTTTTTTTTTACTTTATAAGATAACATGATTATTAAGAATAAAACTAAGTTGGTCAACATAAGGCAGACGATCAGAAAAGCCGAAACGAGCAGCAAGAAATAACCTATACAGAAGTTTCACTCTACAGTAACCGATCGATATGTAGTGTTGTACAACCTCTATGATCCCGGGACATTTTTAAATTAAATTTTATTTTCATGAATTATTTCGACGTTACGTGACGCAGTTGTTTGTTACTTAGGTCTAAATTACGGGAGGTTCTGGGCTCGAATTCCGTTAAAAGCTGCGTGCGAACGTTCAATACTAACACACAAAAACTACAAGGGAGAACGAATTAGTGCAATTTGCATGTAGTCGTTTAGAAGGGATGAAATTGCAGTTCGCTTTCCACTTAGGTTCCTCTACATCAGCTGACATATCGTCGGTATACTGCCAAAAGTGATTAAGTCATGCACGTTATTTTGTTTAAAATCACTATTGAATTGTAGATATTAACAAAAATGTGGTAAGTTACAATACTGTGACACAACAGTACGAAACGACGAATAGACTTTAAACTTGGGTAATTGTTCGTGAACAACATATACATATTCCTATCATTTTTATAATTTTATCTCAGTTTGACTTGGTCACTTTTGGCAGTAAACCGACGATATATCATCTCACTAATCTCAAGTTTGGGGCACCAAATACGTTTCCGCGAAACCTTTACCCACTGAAACTTTGTAATGTCAATTATGTTAAAGTGAATATTTTGAAAATATATAATTGAGGGCACCGTCACCAATGGTTGTGCATAAGGTAAACAGATGTTTTTCATTCGATTAACTCCTTACCTTAGGTGTCTGTAGTTACCCCACAACGTCAAATTGGCAGGGCTACAAATAAGTTCCAGGCGAAGTCGCTGTTAGTGGCAAGGACAAACATAAGATTGCTTTTCGCGTGGACAGCTATAGCTACTTATCCTGCTGCAGAATTAGTTCAACATTCTAAGACTTAATGACTGAAGTACCAATCTTGTATACAAAAAGGTTTTTTAATTAAAGTAAACATTACCAGTTACGAATAATATTCGCGAGCAAAGCCGCGGGGGACTGCTAGTTTACTATAAACATAATTAAATGTTTCGTTATAATTCAGTTTTGTCATGCATATAACCCTGTACGTACATTAAAAAATATGGCACGTTGGTGCAACTTTGGGTACAAATTTACCATTTTTAGACATTCCTTAAAAGTTGATTAGTTATAATTTTCAAAACAATTTAGTGTGGCATTGGCAACATCGCATTTTGTAAAGACATTAGTCGTGATAGTAATATCCATGTCGCAATACCGTCAGCTCCTCAGATGAAACTTTATGTCTAAAGTTAAAAATTAACTCTGCCGGACACAGTAAAAAGACCGTCATACAGATGTACGTAGCAAGAGTTTAAATCTTTTATGCTTGTAAGAATGTAATTAACACATTTTGTGAAGAACGCTAGTTCGCAAACATCGTTATAACAGGTTGGTTACCATATAAACGTTTTAAACTAAGGTAGAATACATACAGTTCACACTCATGAACAAATTAACAGTTCATCTAACTACACTCCAATAGCACAGGTACATGGTCTGAAAACTTCAAAATATAAATATTTTGGAATTCTGTATTTAAGTAGAACCTGGTGTGATGAGAAATGGTATGCAGTACAATAGCTAAACCAGATTTGCAATTACGTGCTTATATCAAAGCTCCTACAATAAATTCACTTCAGAAGAGTACGTCCATACAGAAACATTCTATTATTGGGACGTATATTTATTAGGTAAGATATTCCTGGCTGCAATATTGTTCAATGAGTACACGTTTATGAACATGCCAAAGACAATATACAAATATTTATGTAAATACCATTATACGTGATCAAATGGGTCAATCATAAAATTTTTTTAGCCAATTTAAGAGTTATCGAAATTCAACCTTTAAGGGGGTGAAAATACCTTAAATGTGTTTTCGATTAATTATCGATATCTTTCAAACGCCTTGGGATATAGAGATGCTTTTTTACTTCAAAATGATGCTGATATGAATACCAAAAAATCAGTTTTTCGATTTTTTCAAATTCGACTCCCAAAGTGTAAAAAGAGGGCAAATGCGTTTTATATTAAATTTAAACGTCTGTACAGATAGAACTAAATGGGCTATCGCAGTGATTTTTACTTCAATTAGATACGTATACTAATAGGCCCTATATAAAACTGGACCTCAAGACATTTTGAATGTCTTTAATTAAGGGGGTGAAAATAAGTTACTTTAAATGTGTTTTCGATTAGTTTTCCATAATTAGGCCTACTTAAACAGTCGAGATATCAAAGTGCTGTTTGTTTCAGGATGATTTTTACGTAAAGACCGAAAATGTATTTAAGGATATTTTCCGAATTCGTCTCCAAATATGTAAAAAGAGGTAAAATACATTTTCGATTCATGATCGATATGTATCGATGTCACTGAATTTTTAGATATTACCGCGATTTTAACTTCAGATTATTGCTTACTTAAATACTTGAAATTTAGTTTATTGATTTTTTGAAATTTCATACTTAAGGAGGCGGATGTAATGAAACGAGATGAATGGCATTTTCAATTAATTGTCTACATATATATATATATATATATATATATATATATATATATATATATATATATATATATTTTTATGATGATGAATACGTAAATGCCAGTAAACAGATATCAGTAATTTTCAAAATCCGAACTCTTAGGGCTGTGAAGGAGTGAAAAAAAATTGATGAATCGTCGATTACGCTTTGACTCAATGTGTTATCGTCGTGATATTTACCTCAATCGGATACTTACACAAATGTTTAACCTGCTGTGCTGGTAAGATTTTGCAAAATTCGATAACTGAAGAGGTGAAAAGACGTTGAATTTGCTTTCATTTACTTATTGATATCTACCTAACAAGTTGAGATACTGATATATCTTTTGCTTCAGAATGATGCTTACGTAAATACGAAATATAATTATCGCAGTTTTTATACTGAGACCTTTCAAAGCAGACGATCCGAAAAAGTAGGTAAAGCCATAGATAAGTAGTTTACAGGAAAGTTAACACTCTGCAATTATAATTATTGTTACATATGGGTATACAACCTCTACGTGGCCAGAGACGGAAAATATTATTTTTTCAATGAACTTTAGCAAGTGGAATGGCTGGGCTGGTTCCTTTATGTATTTACCTTCGCCACCGTTAGACTACACTAGTGTAGCTAAATGTTTATTTGACTCATTCATAGACAGCGCTAATGCATCGCCGGGTATTAGACTACTAGTCTAAAAAACCGTTCTGCACATTGTCTCAATTTTTTTCAAAGCTTTTGGTTAAAAAAAAAATATTTGAGTTATTGGCACCAGTCTGAAAATAAAACTAAGGAAAATACATTGACAAACAGAAATTACAAATAAGTCACATAGCTTTCCACAAAACTATTTATACAATTGAACTACACGCTCCAAAACAGAAAATTTACAGCTTGAGAAGGTTTTGAACCGCAATAATATCTGCAGTGCTCGAGATATAATTGTCTTTAATTTTTGTATATTCTTTATAATTATCTCAGTCTTGTAAGCCTTTATTTTACAACTAGTTGCAAATCTTGTGAAACATCAGAAATGGCAGCTGTTAATTGTAAATATTGATGCGAATTAAACTACCCGCGATTAACTGCATGTCAGTGATTCAGCTAATGACTCATGAATCGGGACCCCTGTTTTTCGCGAAAAGAATTTTGCCCTAGTTTGTTTCAATGACTTAAGTGCACGTCTGCAGTTATGCTTCGTGTTCAGCGATTGGATAGCTCAACTCTCACGAGTCTTGGGATTCTACCGGCAAATCACAGACGTGTGTTGTTGCAGGAACTTTACTGTAATTGGCTCAGTCAAATGATAGACATAGACATGCTGCTAATAATCATGAAGAATAACTGCATATGTGCACGTAAACCAATTCTTTTCGCGAAAAACAGTGGTCACTACGTATGTATTCTAACGCTGAAATCTGAAACACGAAGCTATATGACGCACACATGTTTACACAGCATATTCTATAACGTGTGTATTAAGTAGGTTTACGCGTATTTTTTAAATTTATTTTGTACTCCTACTATAACATAATTAAAAGAAGTACGACAATTGTATTTCATAATAGCCTATTAACACTGACTTCAAGAGTAATTTTGATAACACAGTATGTACTATTCGTGTAGGTAAGGTAAGAGGACTTTACGTCTCGTCGACAGCGAGGTTATTATAGACGGCGATACGAATTGGCACAATGACAGGAGCTGGGAGAGGAGTTGGCCATGGCCTTTTTTAAGGAACCATCCCAGCGTTCGCCTGGAGCGATTTCGGGAAACCACGGAAAACAGAAATTCACGACGTCCGGAGCCGGGGATCGAACTCGTGTCTTCCCGAATATGAGTCCAAAACGTACCGTTGCGCCGTCTCGCTCGATACTACTCATATAAAAACGGAAATATACTCGTGGATGCAGTTTTTTTACACACTCAGTTGTGAGCAGGTGTCTTTCAAAGAAAAGTAAAGAGAATATAAAAATATAAGTAAGTTTAGCGGTGTATGCTTTAGTCAACAGGATACACACACAGCATAAAATTCCATAAATTGAATTGGGTCTTAATTTCCTGTCCTTGTTTTGTTGGACGTGATTCCATTTGTGGAATTAAATGTTGTGTATGTATCCTGTTGACTAAAGCATTCTTTGCTTATTTATGTTTTCCTATTATCTTTAGTTTTCTCTGACAGGCATCTACACGCAATGGATTAGGCCTATGTAAAAAATACTACATCCAGTCATGCACTCCCATTGCGCAACTCTTTCAAGATTAGAACATATACTCTGTTAATTTTTTTTTTGTAGAAGCACAACGACTTTCCTTAGACTATACAATAATCTGTCTGTAAATACGTTAGGCTACAAGGGTTTCCCAGGAAAATATTGTAGTCAACCAAAGTGACGAGTTTGTCAGAAATTATACGTACAGTTATATAAAAACCACACCCTCTTGTATGTATTTTCCTAGACTTAAGTGAAATGAACACAAACGACATGCTACAAAACAAGGAAGTTAAATAATTGAAGGGCACTTGGAATATGTAGTATTACAAATATGCAAGTTTAATGCAAGTTGAGTTGGTCTAGAGATAAAGTGTGTGTTTAACCAACTTTGAATCACAAGTTTGAATCCTGGTGCGTACATTTTTGTGAAATTATTTTAAATACAATTATATATAAGTGATTGTAGGTCTATATATAAGTTAATTTTCACTGCCAGGATAAAAATAAACAATACAAATTCAATTTACACCATTGCAAGTAATGCAACACTCCACCTTGTAATGTTACAAGAATACAGACTATAGGCTTTTTTTAAAACAAGAATAACCTTTGTAGGCTCACAAAGAATTTCAATGGAAACTGGGTTTTCAAAGATTTTCATTGTAAACCTTAGGCCTGCCGTACAACTTGAGTTTGTCACACATCCGAGAGCACGTTGTCTTAATGTACTGAAATCTGGCATGACAATAATTTATGTTAGGTCTATACCTACCTGCAACCAGAGAGCAATGAATGTTAACCTACAAGAACCCAAGCAAAAACATTAGCCGAAATAAAATAGATGAGGTAGTTACATCATGGGGGATTGATCCCTGTCACATCGGTTTTACGGTTTTTCTTATAAATCAGGGAATTGAGACATGGGTTAATTTTTTCACGCTGACAAGGCATATTTTATTGTTTCATTCACTTTTTGAAATCCATATGGCATTTTTCCTGTTAATTTTGTGGCCTGTGTAGTCGCTCCCGTATATAAAGCAATTTTTCCTTTTCAGTGGTTTCACGTTGCAAAATAATGAATTTGTAATGGTTGCAACGATTACAGAAAATCGATTAAGTTTGTATCTATGCCCTGTCGTGACAAAAATTTTGATACATCGAATGGAACAGAAGTTATCGAGAAGAAACTGATAAATCCAAGGTGGTAGGGATCAATACCCATTATAGATGCAATGTTAATGGCGACACAATTTTTTTTTATTTTACCTTTAAAAATTTATTTGGCCAACATTTTAATGCAAGACGATTAAATGTTTTCAGGCCCGGCTTTCTGTGAAACCATGTGTCTCTAAAATTAATACACATTATTTGTGAAATGCAGTCTGCCTATAGCCATAGTTCATCGATACTATGATAAGCTGAAGAGTATTGTTTTAATTAAATTTGTAGTCGTAGGTAGTCTAGTAGGAGCCAGGTTATTAATTTTTCATACCTGAAGTCAGTCTCGTATAAACATGTCTGTGGAATACAAACCACCTCTGCAACTGGCGAACGAATTGTTGCGAATTTTCACAATGCCGGAGGGTGAATGTTGGCGCCAAATGCTTTTTTACCCCATTTACTTTTTTTTTTTTGTGCGGAACGATGAAGCGACTTGTTTAGCTTATTGCGCATTTTATCAGCGACGACAGGATTATTCGGATGAATCCAAACATCATTCCGTGGTCATGGAAGCGTGGGGAAATGTGTGGTCGCGTGTTTTCGCATAAAGAGGAGTTTGGGGAGGGTGGGAGAGGTATTGATGTCCCCTCTGTCTTTCAACCCCCTTGCCCTGGCTCGCGTTCGAGTACCCACACAACACAGCCCAGGCAGTATTGTATTTGCATACTGCTCCAATTTACATCCCTCTTTCCGCCGGGGTGTGTTGGAGTAAGGGGGGGGGGATTCCGAGCAGGGGAAGAGGAGAGGGAACGAGGCCACGCCCATATCCTGCGGCAGACCACGCCCACTCGCGGGGGGTCGACCGGGAGGGAGAGAAGATGGGGCTTAGGGTGGGGGGTGAATGCGATGAAAGGGAGAAGGGGGGCAAACAAGAGGAAGCTGACAAACTGTCCTGACCGCGTTTTCGTTTGGTCGCTCCCCGCGCGCTCGCCAGCAAATTGTTTCCCTCTGCTCGGTCCGTGGCAAAGAGGTGAGGGCGGCCCTTCTCTTGCCGTCTCTTCCGGCGCAACTTGATTACAACTCCCCCCTCCCTTCCCGCCACCCATCCTGGTCGGCACAGTCTCTCGTGCTCCTGCCCCGGCAACCAGAGAAGTTCAATTACTCGCCCGTGATGACGGTGGCGATGATGATGATGATTGGAGGACGCCCTGCGCCAGATTGAGTTCGGCAAGTGAGCCTGCTGATCGCCCGACACTCGGGTCCAATCCCCCAGCAACATCTGTTCCTCTGTCTCACGCCGACAAGATTTTTTTTCTTTACCCACAGAAAAATAAACAAATACTAGAATCTCGTTGGAAATGCTGTTTCAAAAAGAATTCTTAGAAGGCCTTGCTCTTGAGTTTTGCAGTGGTTTCGAAAATATTTTTTTAAACGTAAATTAACTCATATATCAAAATTTTATTTTGCAGTTTTAACACTTATATATCACCGTTTGTACCTGAATTTTTCTGTTGCAATACACCAAACGGGTGTTTAGATTTTAGCTCCTGAAGTTGCACATATTTTGTTGTCAAAATAAGCCAAAATGAGGCTAAATAATTTTTTCTAGCAAATGGTACATTATTGAAAAACACTCTGACAAGATTGTGTATCGTTTGACTGTACACAGTGTCACATTTTTTTTTAATTTGGTTAAAAAATATTTGAGTTATTTGCAATTGTTTAAAATAAATGAAAGATATTTGTGAACGTACATATTGTACAAGGCACATGTTTCTGACAACAGGGTTTTCAACAAAAAGACTTTGTTTGTCGAAGAGAGCTAGTTTATAGATACATATGGACCCGATTTCACCAACCTCTGTTAAGCATTTAACACTTATTAAAGAATATTAACAGAAGATTTTACACGTTAAACCGTCTGTCATTCCTCTTTTACAAATGTCAAATGCTTAACAGAGGGTGGTGAACCCGGTCCATAGTCTATCAAAGAATTCCAAGTGAGATTAGTATAGAACGTGTATGTGTCTAATTTTGTAAAAAATGCGCTTCCTGTAACATGAATATCTTCAGGCTCTATAAGTGCTAAACAATTTTTTTCTGCAAGAATTGGGGTGTTTCCATGTTTTTGTGACGTCATAAAATTAAATGTGATAAAATCACAAAACCGACTGGAAAAATTATTTTGTGTTCTGTTTAAACAATATTATGATCATTTCGGTAAGAAACACTGTGCAATGCAGAGATATAAAAAACATAATGGTCACAATGTTATAAACTGACTTAATTGTGTCTTGATGTATAGTATCAACTCTATGAAGACATTTCTCTGGAATCTGAGGCCAGTGTTTAATGTTTGACTAGTATGAACATTACCATTTACATTGAAATATAGGCAAATTAGTCCTTCCTGCTTGAAAACTCTTAACGAATTTTAATTAAACCTCTTCATCGTGTATGTAGGCTACTGGTAGGTGTCTTATAATTCTTTGTTAGATGCAGTTCGGAACGGTGACATTGCTGAATTTAGAAATTAGCATCGCAAAGACTAAAATTTTTAATTGTAATAACTACCGTAATTAATTATTTAAAAATATAGTTGCTTTACTTTTGCATTTTTCTGACACTTTCTTCGTTAATTTCGGCTTGTTGTTCAGAGTGAAGTGAAGATATTTTAGTCAGCATTTAACATCTAGGTCTTTAGCACTGCTGAGAGGTGACACGATGTGAATATGGAGCAGCGCCGGAATGAAGGGGCGCGGGAAACGGGAGATCCCCGAGAAAACTCGCCGAACAGCGGCGTAGTCAGGCACGATTCCCACATGTGAAAATCCAGGAACCGACCCCGCCGGGAATCGAGGGTGGGAGGCGAGTGCTCTAGCAACTGCACCAGCGACCGCTGTCGTCATGAGCCTTGGACTTATTTTGAACATTACATACCGCTGTTAATCGTATACAAAGCGGATTTAGCAGTACGCAACGAAGTGGTATTTGTTACCAACTTCGTGTCTTGCGCTAGCGTTTGTTATCTTTCTTAATCTTGATGACGTCTGTGCGGCAGTCAACAAAACAAGGAAACGTAAGTGGGCTTTACGTCTCGTCTACAGCGAGGTCATTAAAAAGACGGAGACACTCATCTTGGTAGGCCTACAATGACAGGAACTAGGAGAGGAGTCGGCCATGGCATTCTCCTGGAGCGATTTCGCGAAACCATAGAAAACCGAACTCAGCATGGCCGGAGCCGGGTATCGAACCCAGGTCCTCTAGAATGCGAGTCTGCATGATACCGTTGCGCCACCTTGATCGGTGGGAACTAGACAACATTCGTTACTGGCGGTTAAGGGGACGGTTAACCTCAGTTTTCAACGCCTTTTTTTATTTTTATATTTGTACCAGATATTTTTTTTCTTATTTTAGACATAAAATGTGATCTAGTCTTCCTCTTAGGATATTTGTGTATCTGTCATAGTTTTTGCGTAATGAGTCGTAAACGTCAAAATTTGCACTTTAGGCCTACGGTTTTATGCACGCCACTAAAATCAACTGACATACCAAACCGAAAAAATTCACAATGTATAACAATTTTCTAGGCCATGATTTAACCTATATAAAAACAAAAAATTAAATATTTTTATATGTAATTAAAGATGCCGAATTTTGGAACGCAAATTTAAAAATCTCAACAATTTTTTTAAAAATACAAAAATATATATTTCTTGTTTTTATATGTGTCAAATCACAGCCTACACATATGTTATACACTGTGCATTTTATCGGTTTGGTATGTCAATTGATTTTAGTGACGTGCATAAAACCGTAAAGTGCAAATTTTGACGTTTACGACACGTTACGCATAAACTAAGAGAGATACACAAATTTCCTAAGAGGAAGATTTAATCACAATTTAAGCCTGAAATGAGAAAAAAATATCGGGTACAAATATAAAAAATAAAAAGACGTTGAAAACTGAGGTTAACCGTCCCCTTAAGGTGTCTTCCCGAGTGGACGTATTTTGCGCTTTCCAGTCGAAGAAGTGCGGAGAGCCAAGGTCGTCTGTGGCCAAGGTCGACACACAACGTCCATCGCACCTCACCCTAGCCTCTAGGCGCAAGTCACTGAGTCGGTGTGCTGTCTTCTCTTTACTGTCAGTTGTCTGATTAAACGACAGTAGATTTGACACATCTTTGACGACTGAAAGCCAGTAATAAATAAGGAAACAATTCGTGGTGATATCACGTGGTACCCTCTTGTAGGTCTTATAGGAGCCAACGGATATTCGACTATGACCAGAGCGTATACAGGTCTATAAGTGACGTCATCTAAGATGGCTGCCTGTCATGTTGTACAAAGAACTTGAAGTCCAACCCCAGCGTTTGCCCATGTAGTCTTCCTCTACCTTCACCTCCACCACCACCACCTCCACCACCACCACCACC
>PNEQ01060602.1:8926-19175 GCA_003012365.1 Medauroidea extradentata | reverse complement strand
AAAAAATTACCAACATATCTCTTCTGGTTCTCCAGAAACCTATGGCACGAAATGTCGAAAATCGTAACTTTGAGAACCTATAATTCTGAAACTAGAAGTTTTAGAAGTTAATCTTTTTGGCACAAAAGCTAGTCTATAGGATACCTATATGTAGGGATAATAATTAGCTATAAAATTTTTCGGGTCCAACAGCCTTAACTGGTTGTAGCGTATGCGTAGACGCTTTTGCTACGCGCCGTCACTTTGTTGGATACCTGCAGCGTTTCACATACAAGTAGCATCATACCCATCTGAGGCTTGCGGGAGGTAAGTAACAAGTTTTTTTTTTACGCCGGATAGTTTCAGTTCTCTTAGTTTAGGTTACGTTAGTTTAAAATACGTTTTTATCAAATCTCCTTAATTAAAAATATTATATTTTTAAAATGTAAAATAATGTTTTTGCAGACCAAGTTACGTTGATCTCGCCAGCCGGTATTGAATCCAGACTGAGATTCCCGTTTACATTCAAACTTTGAATTCAATCAAAAACGATTTCAGTTCGCTGGGTGAATTTGCGTATGTGGTAATGTCGGTAAGATTAAAATTATGTTGTCTGACATGATATAAATACACTTATATGTTTTCTGCAACATGCGCGAGTAAATTGCGAATGTAAAGTAGATACGAAAAAAAATTATTGCTATTCATTGTCGTGTCGCAATTTGTGCTCAGTATATTTCATCTGTTGGCAATATGGTAGCAAGGAAAAGAACCACACGACTAAACTTGCCTAGTGTATTTATTTACATTCAATTTCCTTTCGATGCGAGCTCTGCTTGCATGTCATTTTAGGCCCGACTCAATTCCGTACGACACCAATTTTTGGTGTAACGCCTTTGTGGCCATTTATATGACAAGTTTCGAAACTGTGAGTGTTTTGAAATCGACATGGAAACGTACATAATTACTAAATAATTCGGAGGGGAAAATGGGTATATTTCTGTGTAGCCTATCTGAAATATTACCAATTTCACCAGTAATTTTCATCCACGATGCTCTGTTATGGCATTACACTAGAAAAATTTTTTTGTAGGTATGAGTGGAGTGATGTCGTTGGGAGGGCTGGTGCATCTTGATCACAACGCAGCAAATTATGTTGGCAACCTTGTAGTCGTAGCCTTGCAGGGTGTTGATTTGTTTACAAGCTTCGTGGAGGATGTGTCACCAGCTTTGTGGTAACGGTCCGGAGCCATGTGGTTGCCAGGGGTGACCAAACAACTGGTTTTGTCTGCAGTACACCAGCCAACTACGTTTAGGGTAAAATTTCAATCCGGATTCTTCACTCCAGTCCACCTCAACAGCTGGAGTGGATTATCTCGCTTCACTCCTGCTTCAGTCCACTACAATGTGTTTACAGTAAAATCTCAATCTGGGTTCCTTAGTCCTTTCCACGCTCAATACGGATTGAAATTTTACCTTAAAACGGCCTACGTGAGAAACTTCACAAAACGTTTTATGCTGGAATCACAATGGCGCGGCAGACACGACGCGAAGGGCGCGATGCGACACAAAAAATTCTTGTTAGTGTGAATATCAGTTCATCTACCGCGCGATAAACACTACGGACAGCGTCGTTATTCAGCGTGAATTATTTGATTTCGGTAAGTTTATTGGTTTTAGTGTCGTACTTAAAACCGTTGCATGCAAATTTGACGTTGAGAATTCATTATGCAAAGCTACGATAGATAAGAAACTTTCAAAAAGCACAAAGTAGTCACAATTTTCAAAAAATAAAAAAAAAGTCTGGTTTAATTACAAAAATAGAAAAAAAAAAAAACGACGGTGAAAAGTACTTATTATCATCATCGAGCCACTGATTAGAAGTCATTTTAGTTCATTAGCATGAGTTCAACGTAGGTAGCGTGTTCTATGTAATTATAAGTTCTGTAAATTATTTAGCTAACCCAACATAGAGGGGCGGAAACGCTTCTAAAGTGAAGCCCAATTGAACGGCTGTTTTGACCCCAGAAAACATGGCGAACAGCAGTGTGGCCAACATTATGTTAAAAATCCGTCATTATGTTCGCATAAAATCCGTTACTTTTTAGCTCCATTATATTCCCGCTAAACACAGGAAAAAATGCCAATAATTATTGTAATATATTATACTGTAATAATGTTTCAATTAGCATAATCGCTCTCGTCTCTCGACCGGAAATAAGAGTCCGCCATTTTATCTAGAGTCAAAATACCACATTCAATTGGGCTTCACCTCAGAGCCTTGGAGATTACTGTTTCCGCCCCTAACTCACGTATAATACACTAAAATGTGAACCACAATTTAGCCTCTAACTACGCGGAGGGAACGACGCTCCTACAACTGGAGTAAACTGCTACTGAAGGACGTATAATGACAACTACAGGGATGTATTGCATGATAAATAGTTTTCGAGAATTTTGTATTAATTAGTGATACGTGATTTTCGCGAAAATGGTTTTCTATCGACTGGTTTTAATGCCTTATGTATACTTCTGCAGTTGTACTTCATGTTAAGAGACTGGAGGTTTTCAACTTTCTTGTGTGTTTGGGTTCTTCGAGCAAATCACATACGTGTATTGTAGCGTTCACCTTATTCTGATAGGCACGGTTGAATAAGAGACGCATATGCGTTTAACTAAGGTTAATTCTACTACAGACTAGAAAGATCAATGTTAAAAGTTTGGCAAAGTGAATGAATGTTACTTCCGCTTGAGCGCTGTTATCGGTGTTGGGTGCATACTGGCCAATCACAGAGCTTTCCTGAATTTTACGTTAAGTTGATATTGTAAAACGCAAAATTGGTTTATTTTCACTTCATAAGTAAGTTAAATTATTTCTGTAATTTCCAAGCCTATTTAAATTTAATTTTAACACAGTTTCGTATTTATCTGGTCCACATGCAATAGCAGCTCAACTAGCGGCAGAAATTTTCCCTTTGTCAAACTCTCATGGATTAGTTATACATATTTTCTTTCTAACCATGTAGTAGAATTAACCTTGGTTTAAGACACGCTGTCAACAACCATGAAGCAGAACTGCAGTTGTGAACATAAAGCACTGACACAAGCTGGTACAAAATTCTTGTCGTAAAATTAGGCGTTCCAAGTATTATGTAACATAACAACCAACATCCCAAATATAATTTTCTCCTTTATACAACGAAACTTATTAGTAAACAGTGACAGTGTGTACACAACACGTAAGTTGTGCTATATAGTTCTGCTATTAAATCTCAGTCGACGTTTATGATCAGAATTGAGTAGAGACTTAAGAGTGTGTGATAGATATAAACGCTGAAAATATCAATTGATTTCTACACTTCTTTCGAAGCTAATATGGATAAAATACTCAATGACAATCCTAGATAATGGTATCTGCCAACTTTATGAGTAAATATTTATCCAGAATTACTAATTCGTTACGCGAGATCTCTTGCGCCGCAGTTAAATGCACGAGGTTCCGGCGTCAGAGATTGTGCCTCAGAAGTTCGTAACACTGGAAACAATTTTGTTTAAAACGTTGGCTAAAACTATTGTCTAGGATTGCTATTGTCTAATTTTCGCAAATTGGATTCAAGAAACCTACAGTTATAGATTAATGCTTCTAGCGTTGAATTATGTTCCACGTCCTCTTAAGGATAGTTAAAGATGATGACTAGAGACCATAAAAATTCGCGGGTTAACTGAGCAGTAGGCTAGCATCCAATAATGTATGTGTACTCAGTCAGACAACAGCTGTTTATTAGCTACTCAATGATACAGTGGTATGCGGAATGTTAATGTATATTTTTATTGTTGGCGCAGAGACTTCCAGCGGATCTAGCGTGTACGTAAACAAAAACGCGAATTTTTAGGTTCCGTAATTATGGTATGTCTAGGGACCGAAAGATTTCGCCAATTCAATGACCTGCAGGCTAGAATCCATTGTACTATGCATACTCAAGCCCCGTCTATTCGTTCATTGTCTGCTGTTCCACTGAGTAGCAGATAGTTGAGTAATTGTCGGGGCTCGAGTATGCATAGAATAGTTGATTCTGACATGCAGGTCACTGAAATCGCGAAATTTTCCTGTCCCTAGTTATATCTCGAAATTGTTTTGTGCCAACATACCCTTCAAAACGCCGTAGTTGACTGCAACACGTATGATTGGGTGATGAACGTCTGACACAACGTAGCTGTCTGCAGACCAATAGCAGGCATCAAATATTACAGTAGCAGATTCTTATAGGCTCAGTCAACTAGGGCAACAGTTCTACGTACAAGCTAAAACCGGTAATCTTTTGGTAAGCTGAACGTTTGTTGAAACCTAGCAAACAGTCGATTTTTCCCGCGATAAACCATCATGTCTGAGAAGAGAGTGTACATGCCTCCGTGTGTCGAGCGCCGCTGGTTGGTCACCCCTGGCGTGGTGGTGAGTGCGCGTTGCAACTCGCGGGACACCCCTGACCTTGTGCGAAACTTCTGCTCCCTCTGCGACAATTTGAGCAGTCACACCCTCCCCTCGCCCTTCCAGTACACACACTACACGTAGCCAATTCTCCCTCTACGACTCTGTGCTAACGAGCTCAAGCCGTGTACAGACCCTCGCTTGTTTGCGTCCTGTATTTAGTCATCTTTCACGTCAAGTACCACCATGTTCTACCTTTCTCAATGTCATCCTACCCTCTTGTTATACAACGCTGTTTCCCAGACCATGGTTCATTACAATTAAATAGTAAACACAAATATATTTAGAGCACACTCTCATTTAACACCTGATTAACAGAGACGATGGTTTATCGCCGGAAAACTTGACTGTTTGCTGGGTTTCAATGTACGTAGAGCTGCTACCCTATTTGACTGAGCCATTAAGAATCTCGCTATTAATATTTAATGTCTGTTATTGGTATGCAGACAACTACGGCACAGACTAAATAGTAATACAGAAGTGAAATGAATTGGCGGCTCCTTTGATACGGGCGAACCTCGCCGTTTATTGGCTGCCCGAGGTTGTTGATACCAGCCCTGTGTATGTTTGGCTCCTGCATGTTACTGCAGGTTTCCTATTGGCCTGGCTGCCGGTTATCAGAGCAGCTGCCTCACGCTGATTGGCAGTAGGTGTTTCCGCCATATTGCTGGCCAGGGAAGTCATTTTGCTGGCGTGTGTGACTGAGTTCGCTAGCCTACCGGCTATTTCACTTCTGTATTCCTAATTATTCTGTGACTACGGAGTGTCAGACGTGAATCACCCAATCATGCATGTTACGAGAAACTACAGTGTTTTGAAGGGTATGTTGACACAAACAATTCTCGCGATATACCACAGTTCTATACGTGTACCGGCTGAAACTGAACATCAATTGGCTTCTAACAGTACAAACGTGTAGCACGTGATATCTCCACGACTTCTTTCCCTTTTTATAACTGGCGTGCAGTCATCAAATGTGTGTTAAAACCGCTCTCGTCTATTCACAGGAGTGAAGTATACGTTATAACTAGGGCCCGGTAGCTTTCGCGAAAAGATTTTTGCCCCACTTTGTTTCAGTGCCTTACGTGCACACCTGCAGCTCAACTTCATGATTATTGGCAGAGTGTTTTTGTGCAGAGTGGTTATTCATTTGACTGTGCCAATCAGTACACGGATAACTGTGACACAACACGTCTGTGATTTGCTGGTTCAACCTCCAGACGTATGTTAAGGCATCCAATCACTGACCACAAAGCAGAGATACAGGTGCGCACGTAAGGCACTGAAACAAAGTTCTGCAAAAATCTTATCGCGAAAACTACCGGGCCCTAGTTATTGGCGTTCAACCTAACCTAGAATCAATACGCGAAATAATCGTGCCTCTAACCATCACCTTTAGTGATCAATAACATTATTGCAACTGAGATTTTGTTGTTGCGGTGTGAAATGTTCACAAGTTGCAGATACGATATTATAAAGCTATAACGTGACGTCAATTTCGCTTAGTTCTACGCTCGAGCATTTTGAAACATTATTACGATACGAAGCTTAGCGAACAATGGGTAGAGCCACGATTTTATGGCGAAAAGATTTTTGCAACAATTAGTTTCAATGTGTATTGTGCACATCTACAGCTCTGTTACGTCGTCTGTGATTGGATGATTTTACTCTCGCTTGCCTTGTCAAATTACAGACGTGCGGAGTCACAATAATCTTACTCTGATTAGTGCAGTCAAATGAGAAACTTGTCTGAACAAAGACACGCTGCCAGTAATTATGAAGCAGAGCTACCGATGTGCACGGGAGACGCTGAAACAAAGTGGGGCAAAAATCTTTTCGCGACAAAATCGTGGCCCTAACAATGGGATATCGGACAGTGTATATTACATAGCTCAAACACTAAACTAATTCGCTCATGTACACAATGCTCACCCCTTCAAACCAGGTTTCTTAGCTCAGTGGGTTAGGTGCTGGTCTGCAGTGTTCTTGGTTCGAATCCCGGTTCACGCATGGAGGTTGTTTTCGTCCTTTCTCCTCACTTCACCTTCATCGACTTTTAAGGCCATGGGTCCTTATGTACGCTATTTCAGTACATCTTATTTTTAAAAACCTGAAATGTAGCAGATACCGCAAAACCGTTACAGAGAAACGTTAGAAATTTTTTTTGTACTATGTAGTCTAAATTTTTAAAAATATTAAGTTTGATAATTTAGGCTATTTGCTGACTTAAAGAAAATTTAATTAAGTCGATAACTAGCCAACATTATAGAAACTTGTGTTTAAAAAACATAGTACGAACAATTTCCAACATTTCTATTTGACGGTTTTCTGCGATATATGCAAACTTTCAGGATTTTAAAACTTCAAATTCGTAAAAAACAGCATAAATAGAAACTCGTGGCTCTAAGACCTCGTTTTTAAATGCCTGTAAAACATTCTAACCTCATCTCAACTCATAAAATGGTATACGTAACTAACATGGCATCCGAGCGTAAATAGTAAAGATTTTATTGGCTGAAAATTGCCATTGTGTTGTACAAGCGTACCGTTGCTTAAAAAAAAATGTGTGTATTTCTCAAGTTACACAAGAACTTTACTTTATTTAAATTTAATTTTACTACAGTTTCGTACTTAGCGATTGAAGCATAACCTTTGTCAAACCCTCCCATAATTATACATATTTTTTTTCTAACCTGTAGTAGAATTAACCTTAGTTTAAGACACGCTGTCAACAACCACGAAGCAGAACTGCAGTTGCGCGCATAAAGCACTGACACAAGCTGGTGCAAATTTTTTTAAAATTAGATTTTCCTAGTTGTAATATATGTAACATAATAACCAACATCACAAATCTAATTTTCTCCTTTATACAACGAAACTTATTAGTAAACAGTGACCGTGTGTACACAACACGTAAGTTGTGCTACATAGTTCTGCTATTAAATCCCTTTACCTCCCTCGCTGGTCGGGACACAGATTGATTACTGCATTTAACTTGACTCATTCTGTGCGGCAACAAAACATACTTATACTTGGCCGAACACTGTCCTCTTAATTTGCAAACATAAATTCTGTTAACATTTTCGGCTAATAAAACTTCATTACTGTAGGACTCAGTTTGTGCATATTACGTGTTCAAGTTAATATTTTAAAGTACTGATTGTGTACTGTAGACCTATAGAAATAAGGTAATTCTCAGAACATATAAGTTGCTTAGGTACTTCAATATATCTTATATCACTCGCGATGTCGTTGTAGTTTTAAAAATCGTGACAATATAAAGAATTTTGTTTTTATAAATTAAAAAAGACAAAAAAAAATTCTACAACTTATATCCGAGTCACGGTCGTAGAAGATCCGAGTTGCCGTTTTTGGTACTGTAATGGGATCATCACATTTATTATAGGGTTTGATATATTTCTGTGTTACATTCAAATTGTATCTTAATCATAGCATATGTTTTGTTACTTAAATTACTCTGTTTATGTGTTATCCTTTTAATCATTTGACAACCCCAGTTTAATATTATATTTCTTTATTGTTTATTTATATTCAGTTCACTGTTACATATTAGTTGTGCTTTGGACAATCACTAGGGCAAAAGGAAAACATTTTTATATATGGAGGGAGACATGTTTATTTTCCTGGCAAGAGGAATATTTAAAAATATTTGTGTGTGTTGTATATGATGCAAAAAAGTGTTGAAAGTGAATGTACCATGATGATGTGTGGCAGTAATACATTTCATTGCTTTCAAGGTAATATAGTTCTAATATAAATTATATTTGCAACGGACTGATATTTCTTTATTTTTGATTTTGAAGACCTACAGTTTGTTCCCCAGAGGCCGTCGTACCATGCTTTACTAGCGATGCCGGGGCAACTTTTATAAATTTTTGACTGAACAAATCTACTTAAAAATCAGAGGTGGTTGATTACATAGTAAAAATAAATTGTATTGAATTTTTATTTAATTTCAGAGGTCAATTCTTTTCTAATTTCATCTTATTCTGTTTAAAAGGTGTTGTTGTTTTCCGTCTGTTGCAGTTTGTTTTATTTATCAATGTCGATTGTAGTTTGGTGCTATGTATTATGTAGTTACTGAAGGAATGACTAGAATATTTAGTTATTCAGTCTACCACAGTACTTCATTACAATTTTTTCCGGCGTGAATAAGGAACAATATTTTTAAATTTTTAATTCAGTTACTGATTATTATTTTATTGAAGTTTACAAATCATTGGTGGTAGGTATTAGTAAACTACCTTGTATTGATATTTATATTATTTCTAACACAATTACAAAAGTCCTACGAATGTCCAAATTTGAAACATCAATAACATTTACTTGTCTATAACTTTTTAACTAAAGTACAGAATCTTAGAAGTGTTTGCGTACAGTTGTTCGTTTTTGTCTTAAATAATTGAAAGGTGTAAATATACGCATTATTTTTTACAAAGGTAGATTACTAGTGTCAGTTTAATCGAGTAAAGGTGACCTGACCATGTTCAGTTCCATACTATTGTTTCTACTTTTTTTTAGCGATATTAGTTTTTTATGCCTAAACGAGAGCAGGTATCAAAAATCGGTCTGGCAGTTTTGTTCAAGATCGTGTTCTTCATGTTGGCTGATATTTTGAAGGCAGTAAATACTGTTGTTTTAGCTAATTATTTAACTAACCAACTTCTGGTTATAACCGAATAATTTCTTGTTTTGAAAAAAAAAAAAAAAAGCTATAACTGCAAAAAAAAACATTTTAAACAAAACTGCCAGAAATATTTTTGATATCTGCTCTCGTTTAAGCATAAAAAAATTACTATCACATAAAGAGCAGAAATAAGAGAGCATGGAGGTAGTAGACTTGTACCTACCATTAATGTTCATTTAAACAAAACTGCGCTCGCAGTCGAAGCGCTATCTTACGTATTTTTAGCTCAGAAGAAGGGAAATTTTTGTCAAACACAAAACTTAGACTAATGTTATCGTTTATATATTCCTGAGTGAGTCAAGCTACGTACTCTCGAAGATACAATGCACGGTGTAAACAAAATTAATTTTTAAGCGAATCTTAACCATTCTAATTGGGCGGTTTTGTTAGATATAGTTTTCAGTCCCCTAATATTTAGATAATATCATAATTTGAGACAGTGGAAAATCGCCAGAATCTCTCGTGCCAGCATATTTTATAAAACAGTATAACGGCTTGCGTCTTGTACGATTACAGGAGGGTTATGTAGCCTAGTTGCTTAAGAGTCTTCACGTGGCAATAATTCATAATGTTATATTTGCACGGCATAGTGATCGCTTTACAGACGTTACTTGTGACTATATTTTCCACTAGTAATTTTTTACTCTCATAGTTTTCCTCTGGTGACGTGACAAAGTAAAAATTTTCAAGTTACGGCAACATGGTAAAAACAAAAACCAAGTGTCTTACTCGAGTGAAATAATTTACACTGAAATTAGACATAATGAGCAATAAGCTAAAATATTTGAAAACACACAATGAGATTCCTTTGTACGTTTGAAAACAAATCCGAAAATAATGACAATTTTATTTGTGGTGATTTAAAAAATACGAAAGGACTGTTGTGTGATTTTAAATATTTTAGCATATTGTCCATACTATCTAATTTCAGTGTAGATTATTTTGAGTAAGGCACTTGGTTTTTGTTATTGTTATGTTCCCATAACTTCTAAACTCTGACTTCGGCATGCTGCTTGAAAAAAAAAAAAAAAAAAAAAAAAAAAAAAAAAAAAAAAAAAAAAAAAAAAAAAAAAAAA
>PNEQ01060601.1:0-19074 GCA_003012365.1 Medauroidea extradentata | reverse complement strand
CGAAAATGCTTAGTGGGATCAGATTTACATCGGAACCCGTGTCGAGCTTAAAATCACATTTAATGCGATTATCTAACACCACTGCCTGATGCCAACTATTTACATTATTAACACATAACCTCACTTCGTCACAGTAGAAGTCAGTGTTGCTTTGGTTTGTGTTACTCACTTCAGCATTCTTATATTTCACAGTCGTGCCGTCTTTATTCTTCATTCTGCACACGTTAGCAAAATGGTTTGGCCTCCCACAGTATGCACAATTTTTACCCCGAGCAGGACACAGGTCCATCCTTCGTGGATGCATTCTTCCACACCAGTTACACTTCATACCTCGCGGAGGATGTTCTGGAAGAGAGGCACCTCTGTCACGTTGTGAAGTTGGCATCTCTTGAGCTGGTACTTTATCCTTCTTGTTCTTGTCTACCCAGTCGACTTCACCTACGCTGGATCCCTGTACTTCTGCCGCCTGCGCTCTTGTGATTTCCGCGAGCCTTAACTTCTCTATAGCAACGTCGAGTGTTATATCTCCTTTTACAATGAGTCCCCTCTGCGTGTCTTTGTCACAGCAATCGAGCACTATTTTGTCTCGCAGCATCTCTTCTTCCGCCTGAAACGAACAGTCTTTGCAAAGATTCTTGACGTCGGTTAAAAAGCGGTCAAAAGGCTCTCCAGGACTCTGTTTTCTAGAATAAAACAGAAATCGAGAGTGGAGAATGTTCTTTTTAGGATCACAATATTCTTCAAACGACTTTAACACTCGTTCAAGCGTACATTTCTCTTTCGGGAATTGGAAAGTGTTATATACGACGACGGCGTCCTCGCCAATCGTATTCAGTAGAATTGCAATTTTCCTGTTGTCATCTTTTTCAGAGAGTCTGGCTGCTAACAAATAAATCTCAAAAGATTGCTTGAAGCGTCTCCAGTTCGCAGCGACATTACCGGTGAGCGCAAGCTTGTCCGGAATGTTGAAACATGTTGCCGCCATTCCGTGTCTGTTGATCTTCTTATCACTATTACATGATGTCAAATACCGACTGCGCCATGTATCATGTTTTTAATAATCAACTCGCAAGCCACAACCAACTCGTTTATTAACATTCCACTTACACCAAGAAATCACAGTCCGCCTTTTTGTCACATTGCCCCACATTCACTGCCGCCCATGTTGCCAACCTCTCGCTCCCATCTTTACTTCCATACCATATTTACTTCCCTACTACACACATAACATAAAATTGGTAGATATTTGAACAAATTTGTACTGACGTGAGATAACTGAGTAACTACAGTAGACTCCCGACTATCCGTGTGCTAATTATCCGATTTGCGGATTATCTGCGCAAAATATTTCACTGTAAGTAGTCAAAAAAATGGTAAAATGTTTTGGTTAGTTATAAATAAATACTATGTTTACTCGCATAATGTTCAATTACGTGTAATGCCCGCAACCATATTTTTTAAGGCTTGAAGAATATTTAGGCCTTTTCCAGCAGACGAAACAATAAGTGGCGCGTATGAATGGATTCACGAGATTGTTCCGCGCGTCGCAGGTGAGTGGATTAGCGGGATTTTTCCCTTGGATAGTTAAAATATTCGTGAATTTTTATTTATTAGGATTTTTAGCTTATAAGCGCATACCTCCTAATAATTATTTCGAATAATCGTCTACTGTACTAAATTGCTGCATTTTATAGTATGAATGAATTTGACCTTTTTTCTTTCTACTCAGATCTAAGAATGGGTAAACGTGGATTACCCGCAATTTTGGATTATCCGAGGCACCGGCAGCATCCATTAGTGCGGATAAATGGGAGTTGACTGTATTACCAAAATTTTAACACGTTTAAGCAATACTGTCAAATTCCTTAATTATCATTATAACAAAACTATTCATTATAAACTTTTGTTTTTATATTTCAAGTGCATCCTGGGGATACACAAGAATGTGCACACAATAGATTGCTTGACTATACTGAAGGCATAGTGTCCCTCCTCTGGTTAGTGAAACAAATGCCAGCCCGACCAGCCTAAAGAAAGTATTCCTCCCCATTATTCTTCTTTTCCAAATTCACACTCTTGAAAGAAAAAAAAAACACCCACTGAGCTTCTATATTTTTATCTGTCATTTAAATTACACGAGATGGTACACCCCATTCTCTAGAGAGATTTTTACAGTGTATAAGTCGACTAACCTCCTTTTAGAAGTTAATGTAGTTAGTTAATATAGGAGGAGGAAGATATTACCACAATCGCTGACATGATTACACAATCCTACTTAGTTAGTGTCCTTGCTTGCATGTTCCCTGCATATGAAGACGTACCACGGCTTAAGCTGAACGCATCTAGGTTACAGCCCTACCTCGGAAATTTGACTACTTAGTAGTAGTAGCAGTAGTAGTTGTTGTTGTTAAAAAAACGCAAATTCTAACTTTCAGTCTGCCTGAAGGCTGGAGTAGAAGTTGCCAAAACGTCGCGAAGAGCTCGTCTAAGGTTATATATATATGTTTCTTAAATGCTAAATAATGTTCCTGCAATGCTCGTATATTTCTACTGCTAATTTTTAATGTTATTATTTATGTTACAGTCTTTGACTTCCATTATTCCTTGTAATAGATCACTTAAGGGTGTTCAGTACCGAAAACACTTTTAATTTTGTTGCTGTACTATATACTGTCAAACTATTACACATTACATTGATTGTAACTTCCCGCAAGTAAAATATTTTCAGGTTCCATAGTTTTTGTACAAGCACATTTCAAAGTAGCGATATTGCAATTTTTGCTACTTATCCAAAGTAAAAACTATTCAAAATGTATTAATAAATTAATAATTTCGAGTGAAATAAATGCATTAAGCTACATAATTACACCTTTTTTAATTCACGCGAAGCTATTTTCATAGAAAATATAAATACTTAAAATATGCAAAAATTAAGGTTTTTTAAAGAATTGATTTAATGGAAATAATTTTTTTGCAGAAAATAACAAAGGTATCATTCTGTACCTTAATTCATTTAATTGCACTACATATTATTTTATTAGAATTGTTTGAATAGTTTTTATTTTGAGTAATTAGCGATAACAGCCAAATCCGGTTATTTTACATGTGCTTGCACGAAAACTATTGAACCGAAAAATACATTATTTGTGGGAATAAAACTGTAGTTTAAATGTGTAAAAGTTGGGCAGTGTTTGGTACAGTTATAAAGTTACTAATTTTTTGGAAGAGCCGTCTTAAATGCAATACAATAAATAAATTACAATGGTATTACAAGCTACACAAAATCCCTAACATTACTTTTATTTAATTTAAGGACATAATTCCCAACACGTTCTGATATAAACAAAAACATTCATTCAGTGAAATTTGTTTATAAATTTGACGTTAATAATTGTTCAACGCCAGTTTAAACACATGTTTTTTTATCTTATAATTCACATTCAGTCGAATGTTTTATATGCATATGACTTTCACTGATAGAAGATAATAAATCAAAACACAAATTTCCAAAAAAACTTTTTGACTCAATAGTTAGCAGACGATTTTTTGAGTATTTTGTGCTGCGGTGTAGTTATCAGTTTTTTTTTGTGTGGCAATATATGAGCTACTGTACGTTTGTAAAACATCTATCTAATGTTTAAATTTTTCGTTTTTAAACGCTCGTGAATTTTTTCTCCTTTGTTCAGAAATATTGCTACCATTGTAAATACAGGATGAGTCGGGAGGAAAGGTACATGCTTTGAGGGGTGATAGTACTGGTGATTCTGAACAAAATGTTTCTAATACCATATGCTCATTTCTTAACCGTTTCAGAGAAACCGAATGAAAACAGTAAGGAACGGGAAATGTGCAGGTAAAGGTAAATCACGATACTCTTATCGTATGTTTTGTTTAATTGTGTATATTTCCTCACAAAACATGTTCAAACACTCCACCACCAACTTCAATGCATTTTGCTGCTCTGATAGACAGCTGCTGTGTTGCTGATCTGAGCTCATTAGTACATTGCTTTACTTGAGCACAAGCTTGGTAAATACGAGCGAGAAGTTCCTCTCTTGTGTCCACCCTGCGCGTGTAGACTTCGCTTCTAAGCCAACCCCACACACAGTAATCCAATCAGGTGACCTCGGTGGCCAAGCAATGATTCCATGGCGACCGATCCAACGCCCAGGATACGTTTCGTTGAGGTACTGTGTCACTGGCCGTACATAATGTGCAGGAGCTCCGCCTTGCTGAAAGTACATACGAGCTCTTGTTGCCAAAGGGATATCCTCCAAGTATTCTGGAAACACGTTTTGAAGAAAATCAAGATACCGTACTCCATTAAGACGATTATCTAAAACTACTGGACCGATGAGTTGGTCATCAATAATACCGCACCACACATTAACTGATAAACGTCGTTGAAAATTCCTTTCTGCAGTAGGGCGTAGATTTTCGTCTGCCGATACGTGAGAGTTGCGTGTGTAGTTGATTCCGTTGCGGGTAAATGTTGACTCATCAGTGAACAGAATACGTGGAATTAATCGATCATTGGCAATGATCCACTGACAGAATTCTTGCCGGTGGACATCATCTCCTTCATGCAGATGTTGTACACTCTGCCGATGATATGGATACAGACCCTGCTCGTGTACTGTGCGTATCACTCTTGTTTGTGGAATATGAAGTTGAGCAGCAATTCGTCTCGAGCTAGTTGTTGGGCTGCATTCTAGTACCTGAAGAATGTTCTCAACTTCATTAAGAGATTGTTGTACGGGACGTTCGGATACAACATTTACGCTGAGAAGCGTACCACGGTCACGCAATCCTGTATACACCCTGCTAAACACCCTGCTATCTGGAACTCTGCGATTAGGGAATCGTCGTTCGTACTCACGAACAGCGGCTCTGGAATTCCCATCGGAGAAACCGTAGACAAACATCATGTCAGCATACTCTGCATGTGTGAAGACCTGTGGAATTTTTGACTACACTGAACTGTATTCACTGTACACGTAACAACACTGCAGTACCCAATACTAGGGCAAGCACTGTAGGACTGAGATTGAGATAAACAACTGCACCATGCTTAGAGCGCCACCGAGTGGAAATGTACAAACACAACATAAGATAACATTAGCGTGATTTACCGTCACCTGCACTTATCCCGTTCCTTGTTGTTTTCATTAGGTTTCTCTGAAAATGTCAATAAATGGGCATATGTTTGTTAGAAACATTTTGTTCAGAATCACCAGTACTATCACCCCTCAAAGCATGTACCTTTCCTCCCGACTCACCTTGTATAGCTTGCATATCATTCTATCCTACAAATAAACTCGTAACCTTGCGTGGTAGAGCCATTTTTTAACTGCAAGAAAACAAGGACGTCGTTTATTTTATATAAGAAGTAGAATTTTCATCAGATTATTCAAAGAAAAAAAGTCTCTCTTTAGTTTAATCAAATAAACAACTTTAGTTTTATTGTTATAATAATATAACGTTATAATATTTGTTTGTGGTGCGGTGTTTTGTTGTGTTGCGGGCACGTAGACTGCAGCCTAGACGGCCTGAGCGTCAATGGAGCCCTGATTTTACATTACAACAATTATACTCTAGTGACACTCAAACAAATCAAGGTTATTCTCTCTAATATCTCTTGTTAATAATGTTTTGAAACACGCTTCTGACGTTGCCCTCAGACATGTCTAGTGCTCGTTTACGTTGTACGCGGTAAAGAAATTTGTAAGAAAATAATATTTTTTTCCTTAGAAGTTCACAGTGTTGCTCGCCAAAAATAAATACTGTGACTCTAGCTGGCAAACATTATAGCAAAGCAGTTACTTTGTAAATAGGTTTAAAATATTAAATTTTTCTTAGTAAAATGATTTACAGGTCCTATTTATGAAACATTGCATATACTTTACACAATTGTTTCGACTCTCTAGGTAGGTAAAATAAGTTACGAGATTAGGCAAGGCGATCAAACAGTTATCGGAGACAAGTTTTCAGGTGTCTGATGAGTTACTATAACGACTTCTCGGTCAACTCATAGTTAGTTCTTCTAGGGAGAAGAGTAAAATACTGATAACAAGCGAAACATGCTATAATTGGCGTGGAAAGATATAAAGAGCAGGCAATTTCAAAGCTTCAACAAAACCACAGTGTCCAAAACAACTAGTCAAAAAGCACGAAGCGAATATTATGAAAAATGTAAATAACATAACGTTAAGTTTTCATCGTTGCATTAAGGCAGGCGCCTAGTAAAGGGTGTGTTTGTGTCTGAAACTATATCCGATTAGGTGCTACGAGCTATGTTGGCCGGCACATGTGTTGTGATATCGTCTCTACGTCAAATTTGCAAGTAGATCTTTGAACAAAGGCAACAAGTTACTATTATTTTCATTAACACACACGGGGAGTCGGGGTGGCCGGATCGTCAGACAATTTGCCTCCCACCAAGGCGATCCCGTTTCGATTCCCAGTGGGGTTGATCCCAGATTTCCGCATTTGGGAATCGTGCCGGACGATGCTGTTGGTCGGTGGGTATTCTGGGGGTTCTCCCATTTCCCCTGCGCTTTCAGTCTTCGTACTCACCTCATGTCACCCCTCACCAGCGCTGAAGACCTAACTGTTAAACGCTGACCAAAATCTCTCATTTTAATATACACAATGGAGTACCTCACATATTGGTTTACAGACCATTCCGCACAGTTCCATTATAAGTTGCGGTGTTAACGACAAGTCACGAATACCAAATCTGTAAATATAAGTTTGGTTATTGAATTCATAGTTCTAGGGGAGGGGAGGTTGGACCCGGCGGCGAACCCCCTCCCCTTGCCCCTTCAGTGCGCCACTGTTGTATGAAGTCCCCATTATATCTTCCAAGTCTTGGGAGTGTTATGGTATTCGTTCCAGCAACATTCTGCCCTCGTTGTGTTGTATTGAGTATTTTATAGTTTTCAACGTTACTTTGGTTGGTTTTTCCTTGTTTAGATTTCTTTGTTCGATTTTCTTTGTTCTGTAACTTGCATATTTCCTTGCGGAAATTATTATTTTTTTCCGTTTATAACTGCAGGTAATCTTGGGTAGTTTTTTTAGTCCTATCTGGATATTTGGAACGAAATAGTTCGACAGTGATGTATGTTCACGGTTAAACTCTACGCCATCATTCACTACGAATACAAGAATGATTCAGACAAGAAGTTAAGAAAAGAGCCTATTTTTCTCAAAGTAGGTGCAAATTTACCCTTATTCATATGTAATGGAATAATTTTTCTCATGCTGTTATCTTAACATGATGAACTACTGGGAATACTTACAATATAAATGTTTGCACCATGTCGTGAAATATTTGAAACCGGGGGACATTTATTACTAAACAAGTCATGAACAAACAAAACTAAAGTCACCTTAATTCACTTAGTGCTAAATGTAAATGGAGTTTGTCCGAATTAGAAAAAATCATTGTTCTTAAATTTTTAGTGGGATTTAAAGTTTAAAAAATCATCAAAGGACAACCGGTCTTAAACACTGAACCAGGTATCAACAAAAAAAAAAAAAAAAACATAAAATTCAAGTTGCGGTATTAAGTACTGTACTGAGTGTTCTGAGTTTGAGAGCATTTGGATTATGAGTTCCTTTAGACATCTTTTATGATCAAGAAACGTTCAAATGGCGGCAAATGTGAAGATATGAACACAGCACGTGATCTTGAAAAATGGTTCTTCAGATCGTTTGTTCAAAAAAAGTGAGAAGATCGCCATTTTAAAAATACAACTTGAACAGGAATCTTAAGTTAAGTAACCTTACTAAGTACTATAGGCATACTGAGTTTGATTACATTCTGAAAATTAATTATACAATCTCTTGTGTATTAGAAAATGTTGTCATGGCCACTATTTATATAACAGAACACGAAATTAACAAAAAACATAAAAGTCGTGTCATTTTATTAAGAAATAGTTATACGTGTACCAAGTTTGTAGAAATTTTTGAAAAAAAAAAAAAATGGTTACTCTGATGTCTTGTGTCAGCAAAATATATTAATATGACCACACTTTTAATAATGTGAATACCGCATGAACAAAATAAAAAATGGTATAAAGTCACCATACTATTTACAGTATGCTAGACCGTGCAAACAGCAGGCGAGGGGGCAGCCACCCACTGATGGTGGGCAAATTGTGCCTCTCACCTCCCTCCTCCTAATACCACATTTTCTCACACTAATGGCGTATTCCAATGAACTGCTCCGGGGGCGCCCCGAAAACTGAAAATATGTAATAGTCACGTGATTGCCCGCAACGAGTGTGTATTGTTTATGCTCCAACAACTGGAACACGCCACATTTACAGTGCAAAACATTTGTGGCAACAAATTACTTGAAACACGAAATTCTTTAGCCATAGATATTTCAAAACTGCTGAAATTTAATCCTACGAAATTTGAGAGGTTATTTTACTACAATTTTTCTACTTGATCTATCGGTAAATAGATGCGCGGACAACTCGGCCCTACTAACATTACTATAGTTTTAATAACGAACACAGATATTAAAATAATCACTGTAAGTTTGCATCACATATACTTCTTTGCATTATTAAAGTTCCGAACAGTCATATAATTGCGTAATTTCCCCCACAGAAAACATTTTCTTTTGTTTACACAATCACAGGTCGCCGCCATAATTGCACTCATTTGCCGCACTATCTCTCGAGACGGTGCGGCGACAACTGCTCCCGGTGCACACCCAGCGAGTGCAACTGAAAATCCGAATGCTCCCAACGGGAGCTCCGGTAACTGGAACACGCGGCACCCGTCGGGTGTGCACTGGGAGCATTCGGGTGCAGTAATTGGAATACGCCATTATATTTCAGAATGACTTGTTTTATTTGTAGGGAAAAATGTAGACGATTACAACGAGATACAGTGCCAAATCATATTGCAAGAGGTTATTTTAAACAATTTGCTCCACCCTACTAAAATTAACTGGCATACCCCTGACAATATGCATACTGAGTGTGATAAAATTCTGAACAATAGGTTCTTCAGAGAAGTTCAGTTTGCATAAATCGTTCAAATGACCATCGTTTTGGTAATATGGGAAACACATTCCAAACAATTGAGTCTAGTGTCCTTACTAAGTAATAGGCTATATGTGTATAAAATATAATGACATTCTGATTAATGGTTCTTCAGATATCACGTGGGTTCAAAAAAGGTTCACATGGTGGACATTTTTAACTAACGAACACGGCATTAACAAAATATATGCGTCATTTTATTTTATTAATAAATATATGAATACAATGTTTAATGATGTTCTGGACATATAAATTCAGTTATACATGGGTCAAAATATGTGGAAACATTCTCCACTTCGATCACATGAGCATGGCATGGACTAATCTAATAAATGTCAAGTTACCTTACTAAGTATCATATGTGTACTGTTTTTTATTAGATTCTGAAAAATGTTTCCTTAAATATCTCGTGTGATCAAGAAATGTCATTTCGATAGACTTAATAGTAAGACAGTACGAACTCATTACTTAAACGTCAAGTCATCTTACAAAGTACCTATGTACTATAATTTTATGTACAGCGTTTGATAGAATTCTAAAAATTTATCACACATATCACGCAGCCAAAAGAATTTTCAAATGTTCGTTAGTTTTATGACAGGACCATGACATCTACAAAATATCTAAACTCATGTCACTTTACTAAAAACAAAATGTTTACTGAGTTTAATGAAATTGAGAAAAATGTTTCCTCAGATATCTCGTGGGATGAAAAACGTTTTAAGTTGTCTATAAAGAATGCGGTATGAACAAAAACCGTACAGGTCGCGTCCTCTTACTAAGTCATAGGTACGCATAGAGCAAGTATTGAAATACAGTCCATAGGTTCGAAAGTTACTGCGGGGGACAGAAACACGGACCACGAATACACACAGATACATACACACACACCAACACACACACACCTACACACACACACACACACACACACACACATATATATATATATATATATATATATATATATATATATATATATATATATATATATATAAGGTTCAGGTTATCTCATATGCCTACTCTTCCCTTCGGGAAGTAGATTAATTTATGACATACAGTATGTGCAGATCAGAGAATGATACTTACGTCTATAAATTAATAAAATTTAAACACTTTTTAACGGTATTTGTTTAATTTATGATGCCATGTAATGATGCTGTTTCAGCATCTACCGATGCTGCACTACAATCAATCGGCATCAAAGTCTATTTAACATCATTCCTACGTGCACAAGAAAAAAATGCAAGAAGCCAGAAATTGATAATTTGGACAATGTTAATGTAACTTATGTGCCTGAATCATTTTGAGAATCCGGGGTGTAGGGCGAGTTAAGGTGATGTGTAACTGTGTGATGTGAATATGTGAGAAGCTGACAAAGCTGACGAACTGTACTTCTAAGGAGAGATATTGAATACAAAAAGTTTTGCTAACAATGTAAGGGTGATGACAAAGTGAGGCTTCATGTGTAAAAATTAAAGTCTAAGTCAGGTGTAATATGTTTATAAATAAGAAGAAAAGATATGACATTGGTGTCGATGCACGATATATTTTGGAAGAGCCTTACATAATTGATTGTTGTGAAGGACATAATACATGCGTGACTGAACAAAATAAGAGGAATACTGCAAGATGAGCAATAATGGTGAATTACGTTTTTAGCAGCTACTATGTGGTATATTGGGTAGTAGGCTTGTTTTATATTAGTTGATGTCGGGCCAGCACGGAGGCCATGTGTGAAGTAGTACGCAGGAGTCGAGATAAGGGATTGTTAAACTGATGTGCAATAAAGACGAGAGATAAAACATAATGTCAGATGTGAATGTTGGACGTCGTGTATGAGCTGCTATAGTAAACCTAATGTTCGCTCTCTAGATATTAGAAACAAAACGCTTTGGTCGGCCAACCACAACGTCCAATGTGGTGGAAAACTGGAAATGCTTCAAGTATTCAATGCAAAGGTATGAATTATATGTGAAGGCTGCAGAAAAGGAATTGCAAGATGGTGAAACAAAAGTGTTGTTATTGCTGAACTTTGATGTTGATGATGACCGATCAAGTACAATAATTTCAAGTTTGATAAAGCAGTAGAATATAAGTGTAATGTATTGTGTATAAATCTGAACACATGTCCCAAAAAATGTGATTGTTGAGTGCTTCAAATTCGGGAATATAAAGAAGGGATAAGGACTGTCTTTTGATGGGTTTTTAACCTGTGCAAAGTGTCAACAATTTAATCATATTACCAAGGTTTCCCGGCAAGCAAGATGTAAGGATTTGCGTCATAATAATCAATGTAGGGCCTGTTAGTTTTATTACACAAACACAAGTTGAGGAGGATGATTAATTTTGAGTTCAGTTTGTGAAATGGATAACAAACAAACTGTGGTATTAATGAATTAGAGTCAATAATAGGCATGTTCTAAACCAGAAGTTTGACACAGGAGTAGAAAAATCAGTATTGACAACGATCATATACAAACAATAAGGAATAGGTATCGCTAAATAGAAAAACCAAAGTAGCTATATCTAATAGGGGATCAGAAGTTTTGAAATTGAGTTGGTAGGTACCTACTGATTTTCCATATAAGTAAAAAAAGTGGAAAAATTTTATTTGTATAACTTATGAAAGTGGTTGTAATCAGTCAGCCAGTTTTGTTGGTCCTTGAGGATAGTTTAAAACTGAACATGCTTAGTCGTATTCACAGCATAAAAACAACATGCTTCATTACACTGGCTGCGAGTTGAAAGTTAATTCAAATGTGTGTTTGGGGAGATGGGATGTTTTCTATCAGGTCACAAATTTATGATTGAACAAGATACTTGGCCACATATAAAGACTACAAGAAAGGTACCCAATGGTATTATGGCTATGTTAAAAGACACAACATAAGAAATTATTAAGAAAAAACTGATTAGGTTAATGCCTTAGACATAGCTGATAAACTTAATAACTTTATATATTTGTACCTTGATCCAAAATATCTTAACTATGTTAATCCTACAGCAGAGAATTTAGCCGCAAAACTGGCAGGAGATTGTTTCTTTACAGTACTAGACATTAAAGACGGTTACTACCAAGTATCCACTGACCCTAGTAGTGCAGATTTGTTGTGTCTGGGACATCGTTGGGGAGGTATCAGTTTCTGGGAATGTCTTCTGTTATTAAATCAGCGCTAGAAATTACTCAGAGAAATATTTTTTTCAGATGTTTGGGAATTCAACAGGTGTACAAGTATATTTTAACGATGTAAAAATCGCAGGGAAAAAGAAAAAAAAACACGATGAGAGGTTAGCTGCTGTTTTAGAGCATTGCATTAAAATGTCAAGTTTAACCTTAATATGGTCCAGTTCAAGCAACAAGCTGCAAAATTCAGGGCGCAGGTATTTTGTGTAGAAGAGATAAAGAAGAATAATACCTACATACAAGCGATCTTCAACATGACGGAATTTCAACCTATGGACGAGCGTTTGGGTTTTAAGAGATGGCTAGATATGTTGGCAAAAAAATTGCTAACTTATCCAAGGTAACTTCACCTTAGAGGCGCTTACCAGGTCGGATGTTGAATGGAAGTAGGAGAAAGAACAATGAAACAGTTTTAATGAGTAAAATAATTGCCTTTACAGGCTCCTGTACTTGTATTTCATAGCCCAGAAGTAGCTATAAAGATATTGGAAAATGTCAGCAAAGAAGGGTTGAGAGCATGCATGGTGCCAATTGGGCACCGTATTACGTTTCCTAAATAAGGATGCAGAGTCATAGTTGGAAGGGATAGAGATAGTGAGAAATAAAATAGTAATACCGAAGGAGCTGAGACGAAGTATGTCGAAACTGGCTCACGAGAGACACGTGTGAATGAATAGACGATACTGTCGAGAGTAAGGCAGTTGTGTTACTGGCTCAGGCTGAGTAATGAAGTACAGACATTTCTTAAAACGTGTTCAGTATGTGCAGAGTACAGTAGGAAAAATAGTAAAGAGCTTCTACATCGATGGTCCATTGCTAGTAGGCCATGGGAAACAATTGCAGGAGCTATTGTAACATATACAGCAATGTTCAATTTAACAGACACTGATGCTTAATCTAATTGGTAGACATAATGACAATAGAGAATTAGCCAGATGGGAATGTGGTCAATGCCCTAAAAGGCATATTTGCAACACATAGCAGTCCAGGTATACTAGGGGCAAACAATATGCCTTTTGGCAGTCGTACAGCACTTTTATGATAAGTGGGATTTTGAGGTGGAGTTAAGAAGACCAAGTAATCTACAAAGTAATCAATTAGGTGAGAAACTTGTACAAATTCGCAAGCAAATTCTCAGGAAACCTATTGTAGAACATAAATACTTGTGGAAATTGTTGTTAGGAGACAGAAATACACTATTAAAATTTATTGGTTAATAAATACTATTATTAAACTCCCATTCCAATAAATTCTAATTGTAAACTCCTGCTGCAATAAACATTCTCAGAAATACACACTCACAAATTTACGGGTTTCACCAGTCCAATTTTTAATGAGAAGTTGTGTAAACCAAATTGTCACATTGCAGGGTAAGTGAAGGTAGGGAGGGAGTCTAAGTTTTCATTAGTTAAGGCATGGATCCCAGCTACAACGATGTGTCCACAATCGCAGTCCGTTCATATACACACTTGGTAGGCAGGGTAAGTTGGTAGACGTGACTGGTAGTGTTTGTTTGCAGGTGACTGGCAGGATGGTTGGGAACAAAGGTTCGAGTACGAACTGAACATGGATCCCAGCTACAACGATGTGTCCACAATAGCAGTCCCTTCATATACACACTTGGTAGGCAGGGTAAGTTGGTAGAGTGACTGGTAGTGTTTGTTTGCAGGTGACTGGCAGGATGGTTGGGAACAAAGGTTCGAGTACGAACTGAACATGGATCCCAGCTACAATGGAAAGAGACAGACGGCGGGCGAGCAGAATGGAGCGCGCCATGTTGAAGTGGCTTTGGTCGCTGACAAGCGCTTCATCTCTCACCATGAGCAGGGTAAACGAGACCCTCAGCAGTATATTCTCACCATCATGAACATGGTGAGTTGTGATACTAATCAAACACTTCTCTCATTGCTCCACGTCCCAGCTGTATGCACTCTGCCTCTGACACAATTACGATGCCATAGCACTTTTAAACCAAATTACTGTAAACACATTCGAACATGTAATTGTGTTAGTTGTGACGGTATTGGAAACACGATTGTCGGCTCACTTAATGCTCACACATGACGCTAGGTGAGAAGTATCATGTTGTGACACGTTCGAGACGTCTAGCCAGATAGTATTGCAACACAACACGCACATCGAAAATGTTTCAACTCTGACTGATATATTCTCGGACTGAAGGTCATCAGCAAAAAATCAGAAATAATTTGGTTTTACAGAAGATGTTTTCAATGCGCCGAATTCATGTTCAATAAATATTGTAAGCAACTGACATGTAGAGACGCGAGAAACCATATGTACACAAGCCGAATATACACCAGTCATCATAATATTAGTTATACATCATATTTGTGGAACAGTTTATTTCGGGCGACAGTATTATGCTGAAGTTTAGTAACATTAAAAACCTGCAATTACAGACAAGCATCCTTATAAGTTGCGAGGGCCTGAGCTCAATACTCGGAAACTTTAAAAAAAAAATTGGTATTTTAATTTAAATTTTTTATTGAGTTCCTCGTCTTCTGGCAGAAGGAAATTATTAAAAATGTTCCTAGAGAGTTTCCGCAGACTGAAGTACGTGTTATCCCTGTCTTGCGACTTACTTTGTACGTCTCAAAAAGCAACTTATCAGCAATAAAAAGGCTTTCGAGATTGAGTCACAAGTCACAGAGTCCTTGGTTGATAGTTCCTCCAGTGCTCCATCATTACCTCGTATCAACCTCTAATTTCAAGGTAGCAGGCTGTTGTCCAACCTCTGCTACACTTGATCCAAAAGCATACTGATATTCTGTGCCTTTTGTGGGTGGCAGTGGTTGACACTGTTCGCAGATTTCTGGAAATCCAAGTACTTGTGGCCTTTTAATTAGTGCGCACGAGCTTGATAAAGTTCCAGCCTTAGGCACCTTTTCTCTCGATTGTCGATGCGACGCAGTAAAGCCCATTGGCATTAGTTCTGAGGCTTTCATGTCTCCAAAAATGTTCACAATCAGTGATATAACTTTTTCACATACCGATGAATTGGTGTTGAAGTCACTTAAGGAGTTTATAAAAATAATACTTGTTCATGAAATAAGATTTTTTGACTCCAAGGATGAGCAGATTTTCATTTCATCTGACCCGCCCCTGGTTTGGAAAAAATACGTTAATTTTTGTTGGAGTTAATACAATCAGCAAGACAAGCATATCAACTTATTCTCCTGTTTTTGCTATGTTACAGTTAGTACTGCCTTTGTCAACTCTGCATTGCCAATTCTGGTTTAAGTGTCTTTGAAAACATGTATTGAGATAACACATGGAATAACATTAGCTTCACGTTTATAAGGAAACTATTGCTTAGTTGTCAGTCTTATGGTCTTATTGAGGAATTGAATACACAGGCTGCAAGAGATACCAGCATAAGCAAGTTTTGAGAAGGAAGATGGTTAAATTCTCGGACAGTTTCTTCCTTTTATCTTCACTATATTGAGTACACAGATTCGTTGTCAATGTAATAGTTACAGAAGACTTCTCAGATAGCGTCTCTGAGCTCAAGGAATCCCACTGTCCCCTCGTTGCTCCGCTAACTGCTAACTTCAGCGAGAAACTAATGTTTGGAATTCCCAGGTAATCAATACACTAAATATTAACGAAAGTGGTATCTGCTGATCAGGTCATTGTAATTCCGTCGGCAATCATGGTAGTCGTGGCTGACGTCGCGGTCCACTCCTTAATGAGAGTGAGTGAGAGTGAGAAATGTTGGTCAGCGCTTAACAAGGAGTGATGCGAGATGAGTATGGAGCAGCGCCGGAATGAAAGGGCGGGGGAAACGGGAGCTCCCCGAGAAAACCCGCCGACCAACGGCATCGTCCGGCACGATTCCCACATGCGAAAATCCGGAGTCTGACCCTGCCGGGAATCGAACCCGGATCGCCTTGCTGGGAGGCGAGAGGTGTGACCCCTCGGCCACCGCGGGACCTTCGACTCCTTAAGGGCATGGACCCGAGTTACTTCGCATTTAACGACAATTATTTTTTAAAACATAAATGGGAGCCGATATCGTAAAATCGCTTCGTAACTTTGTTATGACTGATTTAATCTGCATGCTCTAATTTTGTTGAGTCAGAAGACTGCAAAATAGTTGCTAATTAGTTAATTAACGAAATTTCCTTTTAATTGATAAATTAGCTATACTCAACATACAGTTTGTCTCGAAAAATTACATTGCATAGTAAATCAATTTGCAAAATAAAGTTATGAAGCAATTTTACGATATTGACTCTCGTATGGATTAAAAAATAATAATTTTCTCGAAAGCCGAGAAACTCGGGCCCAAGCCCTTTAATGCATATGTCCGGAGGTCAAAGCTGGAATTTCAACGTGAAGATATTTAATACGCCATGGTAATCACGTAAAAACCCAATAATGCAATGAAAATTAGCAGCACTAGCTGGTCTCAACCAGTGATGGACGTACAGCTGCCGATCCCGGCCAGATGAGTTGGATTCGTGCTGGTTTTAAATACCGCTATAATCACGTGGTGGGCGTAGCACTCTTGACGACTACAAGGAAACTGCCTCTCAAGGCCGTATGGCTAAGGAATTACCAAGGGGCTTATTCACAGTCGTTTTTGACCCGGACTAGTGCGGGATTATCGTCGGACTAATTTTTTGTCTTATTCATAGACGCGGACTATATCTAGTCCGACGTTACTTGGCGTTTATGAATAAGGTAACACTTGGTCCGGACTATAGGACCAACCCTGGACTAACTGGCACAAGATGATCTCAGGATCATCTCGGAACTATCGAACGACTATGAATAAGGCCCCAAGAGTCTTGTATTTGTTCCTCTTTTCATCCCTATTGTGTCGTAATGTTTTTTCTGTATGCTTTCTCATGTTGGAAACTGCAAACCAAGGAAATCATCTAATAAAGAGCAGAAGGAAGTAATCCTACTTTCTAACGTCATTCCTCCAGAACTCTTCATAGACCGTACTCGACTGTCATGTTAAACCAGATTCCTGACCCAGGGGAATCTGATCTGGATATTGGAAGTATCCTTTCTGAGCGAATGTTACAAACTTAAAGTAGTGAGCGGTTTGATGAGCACACTGCATATCTTGCAATATCATGAACAGTCCTATACAGGAATAATTCTGGAGTAGAATCGGACGTATGGAACCTAATACAGGCTTACTTCAAGGTGCAAAACATAACTATCAGGGGCTGAGCAAACAAAACGTGAGACTACTCGCTTCTATAGATTATGCAAGAGAATACCAAATAGGATTGCAAAGTTTACGTACTTAGAAATGAGTACGTGTGTTTTCCTTATGTAACGCCTGAAATAAATAAAATTAAACAACTTAACACTAGGCTAAAAATAAATGAAAGATGGCGTCAAAGAATAATCAATACTGAAAATTAATTAAAACATCTACAGCTTCATTACACCGACCACAATTTATTGAATAAAAACTATAAGAAGTTATAAAAATTATCACAGAGCATTTAACCAGACAAATATGAATGACTAGAAAAATTACTTAAATTTAAGAAAACTGATTTAAACATTTATAATTTAACAGTTTTTTGAAGCTGGATTAAACATAGTAAAATTTACAAAAGTACAAGTTATTAATTATTTGAACGGGCTGCTAATTAACATTTAAAGATTATTATAATCAGCGACATTTGTGACTTTAATTTACGAAATTATTTAATATTCAATTGCAACTTGCGTTTATCTTTCGCGGGTTTGTGAGTGTTCAGACTGAAACTCGCACTAGCAGAGACCAAATAACAATTTGCACTTAATTTCAATTTAATTTTTTACAACTAATATGATTAATATTTTTAACGCATCCTTTTAAATTTTAACTATACCATCTACCGTAAAAACACTACCAAACTAGCAAACTTAATAGTAATTTATTTATAAAGCCTCTAGAGGCGTAATACTTAACTATTCTGGCGTCAGTCCAATCCTCTGCTCCATTCAAGCCGACGTCAACACTACAGTTACACTAATGTATATCTAAGCAACACACGGCCACTCTACCAGCCTTCCAGCCCTAGGAAGAGGAATATGCCTCCCAAGGCAAGCCTCTCACGACTCGAGTCTACATCTTGATACTGCCGAGGTTCCCGAAACACGTTACGACCAGAATATCATGTCTGACCCTGGCAGTAGACAACGACCAACTACCCGAAAGTGGCGTTCAACCGCCAGTTGACGCGAACCCTCCTGCCGAGTCAGCGAAGTTCTGGCCAGTTACCCCCTGGCCGACACACGGGCACTGAGTTTCACAACTAACTACCCTTGTTGCCAGGTGTAAAACAGTTTCTCTTGCTAGGAAAGGTGGCTCACCCACAGAAATCCGCCACTTTCTAGAAGCAGTCAGCGAGCCCGGCACAAAGGCGAGCGCTCCTTGAGAAATAACCAGACCAGAGTCAGTGACTGTTCAACACTCCAAACGAGACTAAAATGAATCTCAAATCTTACGACGTGATACAAATATAACTGGGCACAATTGGCATACTGGTAGGGACCACTATCATGAAGAAGACTTGCCATAGCATAGGTGTCAACTCGCAATACTGCTGCAGGGCATCCATCTGTCACCTGAAATGTAAGGGTGGATAAAATGTAACGATTTTGTATCACAGGTCTTATTAACCACGGTTTCTGTAGCTTTTAACTCATCGTTGAAGGCAATTTTTGCAGATGTACAGCTTGTGATATTGTGAGAGATGCGGGCGTCGTAAGGCTGGGATAATATGCACTTCAGTCTGCGGCAACAGCTAGAAAACATTAAATTTTTTTTTTTTTTTTTTTTTCGCTATA
>PNEQ01060600.1:0-19074 GCA_003012365.1 Medauroidea extradentata | reverse complement strand
CTCAAATGTGCCGATTCTGTGCTTTTATACTAGCCCAGACAGTCGGTTATTCCCCGCATTACAGGGGTCTAAAAATAGATATTTCATCATGTTTCGGATGTGCTTGTAGTCACGTCGGCCGCCCTCGAAGGGTTAAGACGCAGTTGGGACAGGTATCTATGACGTAGTTTAGGCGGGTTTCCCACTATGAGCCACCCGGACTTTGAGTCATTGGCCAGCCCTCAAGGTGTTACGAAACAGCCGCCGACCACTGGCCTCCAAGAACATGGCACGCAACAGTAGGTACATAATAATGACAAAAAGTATGTCAACAACACTTTTCGCAGAAATATTGACGTCTGAACTCTAAAGCAAAAACAATTTTAATACTAGACCTTGGAAGTTAGGTTGGTTTTGGTTGACAACCCAATTTTACGCATAGCCTATGCACACTTCGGGGAATATATCTCGTGAACAGCAGTATTTACTTACATAGGAAAAATATTGTGAGTATAAATGTATCTGTAAATAAGCACTTTCGGTTGTTAGAAAAACTATCAATGTATTGTTTTAAACTTTCTGTTTAGCTTGTTTTTGTTTTCAGCTTAAGTCGTACTGTACAAAATTTAAATTTGTTTGTTTTGCTGACGTTTTTTAATACTTGTGAGGTTGATATTAATTTACAATAATGACCAAACAGTTTGGCACTTCCACTGGTGTTTATTACCATTGCAATGTTTTCAAACATTGTTTACGTTTTGTGACGTCATAGATTGCTACGTTTAGTTGTGAGCACGGTCATAGAAGTACAGGTCTGGACACTTGCCGGTCTACCAATGTATTTTACTTGACCCCCTTGTTGATTGGCTACAGTTCGTTAAGTTACCGAGAATGTTGTGCGTCTTTGGCGTTGCAATCAGTGCGGTTGGGCTCAAACTCTGCCCACTTTTTCCCAGTGTGTACATTATAAAGTAAATAAAGATTGCTGGAGCCATGCTTTAGGATTGTGATGAACAATACGTTTTGATAAATTGTTTATCTTTATAATATAAACACTGGGAAAAAGTGGGGGGAGGTGGGTGGAGTTTGAGCCCGACCACCCTGATTACAGTGCCAAAGATGCACAACACTCTCGGTAACTTGATGAACTGTAGCCAAACAACAAGGGGGTCAAGTTTCCTGGCGAGTGTCCAGACCTGTTCTTCTACAGCCGTGTTCGGGAGAGTCCACGAGTGAGACAAACACACAAGCATACAAGATGTTATGCTAACTAGTAGCGCTATGAAGTTGCAAATTTATTCCAGTGAAATATATTGGCACTAACTAAAACGGATTATTTCGGCAACCGTTTTGTTCTAGTGTCGTAAAACTTCGTACTTGAACATGTTAACATCTCTGGTGCAGAAACGTAAACAAAACCTTGCGGTGTGATGATTATGCGGTGTAAGTATTTTTACCAGTTCTCTTATCTTAAAAATTAGTTGTAACTATTGCGCAATAGCGACGATTGTGCAATGAAATACAGTAAATTTGGTTGATTTATTGTGTTATTAGTGCTAATAGTTGCCAAAGCCGTGTTTAAAAAGATAAATAAATTACTGTTTTCAGAATTTTAATTATTCATTTGTGCTTCACAAGGGTTTTTTAAGAACTAAAATGTTGTGGATGTCGAAGTTTATATACCGACCATTGAAAACTTTACTCAGAATTGACTTTTTGAATACTCACTATTCATTTATTAAGAGAAACGGCGGTAAGAATCTAATCGACCCATCCCTATTTCTGAACTTTCCCCCCACCTCCCCCACAGTGTTCGGTGTAACTTACTGTGAGGAAACAATACATGTGCAAACGTCATTTTAAAAAATATGTATTATGTGGGGTCACTCAAAAGACCAGTTCAATTGAGATGTGAATCAACTAATCAGCCTGTGTGTGTTATATCTACACTGTGTTTCACAGAAGGATCTTTGCTTATTGAGCTGATAGTAATTCATGGTATGCATTACAAACAGTGGTGCACATAATCAGTTCTGTAGGTGACTCTTACTAAAAATATTTGAGGACTCAGTTGTACAGGAACTTTAATTAAGAGGAAAGTACTTAATGGCAACAGCCTACCCTACGTTTCAAATGTGTTTCAATGTATTCATAAACAGGTTTTTTCTATGAAAATATTCCACGTGTGCCCATTGTGCCAACGTACGAAAAGAAAACCCACTTCAGACAAGGTTGGAACCTTATTGTTTTGACGCCACAATCATTAAAAAACACTGTTTCTAAGCCCTTCAACATGGCTAGAAACTGTCTTTTCAAACTTCCGTAATTCAAAATGTACTAACCGGATGTATGTGAAACTCTGATTGCCACCTGCACTGAACTTAGTTGCAGACTTTCCATCAATAAAATGGTATGGTCACCGCTTAGTGCTCCATAGTAAAAACGGTTTGGCGGGAACCTTGCAGGCTAGTTCAGAGCTTGGCTCGTTGAGGCGAAGCTGCATTTGTTGCGCACTTCAAGATCGACTGCTTTTGAGCCTCTCGCGCGTAGGTAGGCGGCGCCCCTTGCTTTCTGATTGTTTGGCATTCAAACCAAAAAAAATGTAGACTGGTAGATAGCAAGACATGTAATTCCTAGGACCGAGCAAGGTGGCGCAATGGTAACATATTTGATTTGATTTTGAAGGCCTTGTTTTCTTTTTTCAGTTTTTCTCCAAAATGATTCCAAGCTAATACCAAGGTGAATCCATAGCATAGGCCATAGTCATATCCTCTTCCCAGTAGCATATGAAGGGTTTTTGGTACTTGGGGTGGGCTTCGCTGTGACACCCCCTTCCTTTATTTGTGTTCATCTTGTCCGCCCTCTTGCAAAATATAGGTACCAATATTTTCCAAATTTTAACAGTTACAGATATTACACCTACACATTCGTAACAAAATGCATATTTTCATCAAAGTAACTTACTCTTATGTTTATTTTCTTTATGTATATGATTTTAGTAACCACTGTATTGTTTTGTGCGAAATATATACAATGAAGTGCTACATAACTGAAATATGTCATGCCATTTTTACATCAGAGGAAGTTGTGCTATATACACTAACAGAAAATATTATTTAGTTCTACAAAGTGAGCGATGTTAAAGGGGTCAGACCACATGCAACCCAACTAGGCGATTCAGGCTTGGTCCCCAGTGGGTTCAGACCTGATTTTTTGCATCTGGGAAATGTGGCAGACGTTGCCTTTGGCTTTCGAGATTTGTCCTGGGAACACCTGTTTCCCCTGCCTCCCTCATGTCGCTGCTCCACATTCACCTCAACTCATCATTCTTCGGGCCGGATGGTACTTCACACGGGTGGAGCAGCCAGCCTAACCTTCACACCCACCTACTCTCTCACAATTATGACCCTGCTTCAGGCGGGAATCAAGTGTGGGTTGTCTGGCTTGGTGTATCTGGATGTGTATAAGGGGGTTCGGAAATTCACTTTACAAACTTCAAGGGCTAGCAGAGGGGACTGAATAGACAATATTTTGAATAGGAAGCCATGTCCGGAAACCTACAGTTTCCGTGCTACAGCCATTACAATGTGTCGGATGTGCCGGTGTTGTTTTGCAATTGGATAGGCAGTATGACGTCAGAGCCCATCAAATGAGGTGTGACATAAGATACAGAATTAAGACGTTTGACTCATTACAAAAGAATGTTAAATATAATAGGTAACAATACCATTACAAAAAACATTAATTTATCACACTTAACACTTGTCGACAGTGTGAAAAACACATTTCTGTCTTGTCTTCTGCACTGGATGTGTCCCATATGAAACTAACTGCTCAATACAACAGAGGCTTGATGTGACGACCAGCAACATCGTTACACACAATGTACCGATGAATCGTGTTCTGGTACACTCGTTTCATCACACCTGTACTTTCTCGGTCTCGGCAGGAGTCTCGTACACCATAGTCTTAATAAGACCCCACAGGAAATTGTCCAATGCGCTAAGTCCGGCAATCGTGGAGGCCATGCAACACGACCACCCTGGCTTATCCGTCTCTGTCCAAATCTTCTGTTAAGATGTTCCCGAACGTCACGTGTAAAGCGTGGTTGTGCGCCGTCGTGCTGAAAGCACATTTATTGGCAAGACATTCAATGGCACATCATCCAAGAACAGGGGCAATATATCCGTAGGAAGATCAAGTAGGCAGCACCCGTTTAACCTGTTGGAAGTAGGTGCGGCTCGATCACTTGATTGTGTGGAATACCTGCCCAAATAGTGATTGAAAATATATTTTGGAATCCACTGACATGCTTTGTATGCGGATTTTCGTCTGCCCAGACAGGGCTGTTTCAGGAATTGAGAACACATTTCCTCCAGAATTTACATTCATTAGTGAACAGAACTCTTTCTTGAAAGTGGGGCTGCTGAACGTAGTGCAGTACAGTCTCTTTCAATTCGGGGTTGTGGCATCTCTTTGGAGCACCACAGTTCCTCGTCTCGATAGCGAATGTACCTCGTTCTCATAGCAGTCACACTATTCTGACAAAAAGGGTATGTGATAGAGTCGTGTGTTGTGGATATTGCTTTTTATACAATCAAGAAGCTGCTTTTCATTCCCTTCCACTGCGCCGTGCATGATTATCATGTCAGTGTATTCTGCAAACAATACTGAACCATTTTGATAAGAAACATTAAGGCAAGTGAATGGGGCTGAAGGCATGATACCACAGCAGGGTAAGCATGACATGTCATCAGGTGATCCTCTGCCGTCCTATCCTGTTGCAAAACAACACCGTACATCCAACACATTGTAATGGCTGTAGCACAGAAATGGTACTTTTTCAGACATGGCTTCCTATTCGAAATATTGTCTATTCAGTCCCCTCTACTGTACTCCGTTCACTCTAAGTTGAGTTTTAGGATAAACAAATATTTTCATTGGCTGCCGACCGCTGTGCACTGTGATCTTGCATGAGAAATAGATCTTTGGTATCTGTCATGTACATATAAATTTACCAGTCCATCAATGAGAGAGTTTATTAACAAATATCTATAATATACAGACGCAAACACAATCTACGACGCCATATGTTTATTACTGTAATTGTGGTTAGCGGACAACACGTCCGTACAGTTGATTCATGAGTTATTTAACGATTGATGTACCGGTACTGTTAAACGTACGAGTTTCTTGGTACACTTGCAATTATTTAGAGATGTATGATACTCTGCAAATACCAAAAGTTTAGTTCAGTAATAATTACCACAGTAAAAATTAGTCAGAAATATCACAATCAGATATGTTTTATTTTTTTTAAGTATTTCTGGACATTAACGTGTCAATGTTGTGGCTACTGCGAATGGTTTTTCTGTGTATCCATTTTCCATTCCAGTTCGTCTGAACCTAAATTCCTTGATCTATTTCGTTCCGTCCTCGCGTCAGTTTATGTTTACATCGCTTGCAGATTAGGTTATGTGACGCTGGACGTGAACAGTGAAACTGTCATGCATGGTTTTCGAAACGTGGATATATCTCTTCATTATTAAACAAACTGTGGTGATGTTTATAAGGCAAGAATGAAAATCTCGCATAACATTCTTTACAATAAAAAGTGATCATGTGTGAATTTTACACTGACGTGCGACACCTGCCATCCCGGCCATCTGCCAGTGCAGGACACATGGCTTTGCCGCCCCCTCCATCAACCAGTGCATGAAGAAGGCAGTCTTGAAGCAGCTGCCGTGATGGACGGAACGAGAGACGTGGTGTGCTTCGGGACTCTGATTCGTCCAGCGAGAAGCGTAACGCGCATGTGCAACTATCCGGCCCAGTGTTTGACTTTGTTTCGCCATTGGAACTAGCTCGCTTAAGGCCCTAGGGTATGGGGGTGTGGACCGCCCCATAAGTGTCCATGTAAGGTGTAGTTTTCTCCAGATCCTCCCTGCTTTTCCCGATCCGCAGCGGTTTCGACTCGCCAGGTGAGAGAGGGGCATGCCGGCACGAACAGACCACGACCCATTGAGCCTCGTGTTCATGGCTACAAACTTAACCGGGTGCGCCCAGAGCATTCCAACGCAGCTCCGTTCCTACCTCAATCTCACCGGACACGGCGTCATGGCGCTCAACGCTTTGGCGTGAATATCGCAGTGTAAATCGACGTACAGTGTACACAAAGAAGGACTGGAAGACGACACTTCTCCACAGGATCGCCACAGCAGTGTTTAGGCAGCTATGTTACTGCCAGCACGTCAGCGACAGCAGAAAACAATACACTGCACTAGATCTAGAAACAAATCGAACCATCGCACACAATGAGCAGCAAGGAGTGTGTTAGGTGTGGATTACCAGCATTCCCCGATTTACTTTTTGGAGAAGTTGTGCAACAGTGCTGCACATGTGCTATGGAGAACCGGGAGGGGAACCCGAGCATGCAAGTGGAGAAGCTTATCGACCACAGCCCGCCAAGGCAGGCCGTAGTATGTGACTCGCCAACATGTGACAGACAAGGGAAGGAGATGGCTACTTGTGTGACTTGTCGAACAAGTAGCCGCCGCAGATGTTCGCACACCTCGGAACTTGCCACGTTCGGTGAGGGCGTGTTCACTTGCGCAACTTGTGTGTCATCGAGGCCCCTTCCTTCGCTTCAAGTTCATGCGTCACGAGCTACAAACCTACCACCTTATCACTCCTCCCCCAGTGCCTCAACTACTGTGCATCGAGCTGTCGCGACAACCCGCCAAGAGAGTGGGGTCATAATGAAACTTCCCGAGTTCTCTGGACATATGCACGAGGACGTGGACCAGTTTCTGCAGCAATGCGAAACACTGTGTTTACTTTACGGCGTAGTGTACGGGGAATGGGTTGATCGTGCGATTAGCGACTTGCATGGTGCCGCAAAGGACTGGCGGAGAATATGGGGACATGCAACAATGTTATGGGACGAGTTCGCAAATGGCCTATGATATCGGTTCGGGTCCGCAGAGGCTATAGCAGACTGTCAAGCGCGATTTTATAGTGAATGACAAAAGGACACAAAGTCGACAGAGAGGTTCATAGCCACGAAAATCCAGCTGTTCCGGCTCATCTGTCCAACCGTGTTGCAGGAGGACGCACTTAGCAGCATAACCCCGCGTCTGCGACTGGAACTCCAACCATTTTTGGCAGAAGTGAAGGGTGAAAGTGTGGAGGAATACGTTCGTCGAGCAATCGTTGCCGACAGGGCCGTCAATCGGCCGAGGGGACGTCCATTAGAGGCACTATTATGGGTGGACGAGGAGGCCCCAATCACCAGAAATATGCGCGAAAGCATCACACCAACAGGCCGAAGACAACAACTCGCGATTGAGGCGCCGCGGTCCGCCGACTTTGCGTCTGCCCCATAATTCTCGCGACAGGACATATGACCTCCACAGTGCCACACCTGCCCAGCGAACACGTTTCACTGGCACCAGGACTGCCCTGTTAGGAATGCTACATGCCCACCGTCGGGAAATGCCTAAGACGTGGAGGCAGGCCTACTGCTGACCTCCCCGCTGTCAATCGCCAGACACCTTATCACGACCAACACCGACTCAGAGATATTTTTGGGACAATTAACCGTCGAGGAGGATCAATTACTCCGCATCCCGATCGAAGTCAACAACCACCCAACTGCTGCATTAGTTGATACTGCTGCCAGCCATACGTTCGTCGCATCCACACTCGTTAATCCATCACAGATCTGACCTGGACCCTGCATGCTACAGCTGGCCACCAGAAGGAAGCATAGTGCTACACAGTGCGTAACCGACCTGATGATCAGAATACGCGACCAGACGTCTCAAGTCGAAGCCTTGGTCGTGGATGGCCTACGAGAGCCCGTCGTGCTGGGGCAACCATGGCTGCAGCAACAAGCAGCAGTGATAGAGGTCGTGGCGAAGAGGGTACACATGGGAGCCGGGGAACGACGAACAGTGTATGCTGTCGACCGGCGGCCGAATACCAACCAACACACAATTCACCTGGGCGACCTAGACAACGAGGTCCCAGCCGAATACAAGACAGCGATACAAGCTCTCTTGGATGAACGGAAAGATGTCTTCGCTTTCTCCGACCTACTTCAGACAACCATAGCAGCTGAGCACCCCATACTGACACCTAACACAGACCCAGTCTACACTGGTCCCAGAGGCTACGGGATGCATGAACAATGGGTCATCAGCGAGCAAGTCGCCGAGATGCTAAAGGAGTGTGTAATCGTACCGTCGAAATGTCGATCTAATGCCCGCATTGTACTCGTGCCGAAGATGGATGGGACACTGTGCTTTTGTGCTGATTTCCGTCCGCTGAACCTGGTGACAGAGTGTGCCCCTCCACCATGGATCAGTGTTGATGAGGCTTTGGCAGGACTGGGTGATGGCCGAGTGTTCTCGACGTTAGACTTAAAGTCAGGTTATTGGCAAGTGCCGATACATCCAGAAGACCGTGAGAAGACAGCTTTTACGACACCAGATGGATGCCGCTTTCAGTTTCGGAAGATGCCGTTGGGGCTGAAGTGCGCTCCCTCAACCTTCCAGTATATGATGACACAGGTGCTGGAGGGGTACATCGGGGAGTTTGTCGCATAAATACCTCGACGATGTCATCGTTTGGTCCTGGACATGGGAGGACCATGTATGCCACCTGAGTTTTGTGTTAGAATGACTGGCAGTGCACCAACTTGTGTATCCCTCCAGAAGTGCCTCATCGGTAGAACCGCCGTCGACTTCCTGGGGCATGTGATCTGGCCGGATGGTAACTACGCCCATCCCGAACACCTGGGCAAAATTGCCATCAGCACATTTCAGACGACCAGGAAACAAATGCAACAGTTCATTTGATTAACGAACTGGTTGAGGAAGTACATACCGCACTTCGCCACGAACGTGCCCAGAAGGCATTTGAAAAGTTGAAATCGCGGTTAACCCAGTGTCATGCTTTGTCTCGCATCAACCCTGAGAAGCGCTTATACGTCCAAACCGATGCCAGCGCGGAAGGTGCCGGCGCCGTCCTATACCTACTAGCTGACGATGGGTCACGACTCATTATCAACTACAGTAGTGCCAAGTTCGGAGAAGCAGAACGTCGCTATCACAGCAATGAGCGAGTGTGCCTGGCGGGAGTATGGGCTCTTCGTAAGTACCGCCCTCACCTAGAAGGAAGACAGTTCACGTTACGGACGGACAAGTGTCTGACATGGCTGGACACGATGCAGGGAAGGAGGAGTAAACTTATCGGCTGGGCACTGTTACTACAGTCGTTTGATTTTACGATTGAGCACGTCAGCGGAGTTGACAGTGAACTTCCCGATTACTTATCATGGGATCCAAACCCGGCTCAAACCATCATGGACGACCACGACGCTGGTAGTGGTGTTTCCTCCTGAGCGTCCCTCAACTCAGCAGAGGAAAGTCGAAACAAAGGAACACACCTCACTGCAGGCAATCACGCATTCGTCCAGACCGACTACCTGGTCTGCTGTGAATAATCATGTCCTTAACACACAAAAAACATCTACAGCTTTGCACTTAATAGCCAAGTGCACCGAGGATAATGTGGAGCGTGTTCGAGTAAGGGATCAAGTGCTAGAAGCGAGGCCGCGAGGCATGGAGACGGCATGGAAAATGTTTGTGGCCCCCGAGGCGAGAGACACTGTCTTGAACTTCGCACACGGCGATACACTAGCAGGGCAACCTGGGGTTGATCAGACAGTGTGGAATGTAATGCAGTATTTCCACTCGCCTGAACTCAGAGTGGATGTGCGGGATTATGTACGAGGCTGCCAGGACTGCCAGCGGAAAAAGGCACGGAGAGCAGATGGGACCGAACAACAATCCCCCCACCTTCCCACTACTCCCTTCGAAGCTGTAGCATTGGACTTGATGGGACTGTAGCCATGCACCACCAAGGGATATTGTTTCATATTGGTGGTAACTGACATGTTCTCTCGCTGGGTGGAGGCGTATCCACTAACGAACACCCATAGTGAGACAATTACAAAAGTACTCCAGAAGGAATATTTTGCACGATGGGGGTACCCCCGAACACTACTAACAGACAATGGTTCACAGTTTCTCAGTAGGCAGCGGAGGAGGTGATGCCGCAAACTACAACTGGAGCACCATACGACACCGGTATACCACTCTTGTGCTAATCCAACAGAGAGGCAGAACAAGGAGCTGAAGGTCCAACTCCGCTTGTGTGTTGGAGAAGATCACTCACAATGGGACCAGCATCTAGGCGAGGCTCTGTTCTGCCTCAGACGTTGGGTGAATGCCACCACAGGGCAGGCACTGGTAACCCTCGTTCAAGGGCGCAACCTACCGCTTCCAGGAGAACCCAGGTCAGAGGTCCCTCAAGATGCAGAGGACTGGGGCGAGCGCCGAAACGCCGAACTCACTGCTGCCCGTCAACACCAAGAGGCATATGTGCGAAAAATTCTGCCAGTGTCGGAAAACCCACCTGCACCCCTGGAGGTAGGGACACTGGTATATGCTCGGAACCATCCATTGTCGGCCGGCACACGAAACTTCTGTGCAGGACTAGCACCTCGCTGGACAGGACCCCACACAGTGCGAAAACGCCTAGGACAACATGTCTACCTGGTCCGAGATGGAGACAGGTGCCTCTGAAAGATCCATCGAGACAAACTAAGGGTGGTTCCTATCATGCCGGCTGAAGAGGAGACAGATACAGACAGTGTGACACAGATCCCACCGGAGGACACCTTACACCCACAAACTGAGACACCACTCCAAGAGGAGAATGACAAACTCTCGCCAAGCAGATGTGAGAAGACTCCGGGACTGGCATTACTTCTCCCGTCGACGCCTGGTGTATTACACCGCCGCAGGAAGCCGAACCAATAGTGACCATGCCTGATGAGGATGAGCCGAGACTCCAACCCATCATCCGGGAAGCGTGGGAACTGGATGCGCCACTAGAAAGTACGACTTTTACCATACACATCAAGGAACCAGAAGAGTCGCCTCGATGATAACAACGACGCCGACGCAGCAGGCAATCCCAGTCACAGTCGTCCGAGCCTAGCACAAATGGCCAGCAGGCAGAAGGGGTCAACCCCGAACCGAGGAACGGACGGAAATGCAGACGCCGAGCACCTGCCTGGTTATGTCCTTGTGTTCGCCGCTTTCTGGAGTGGGACGTGGTTGGTGGCCCTCAATCATTGACGCCTACAGTACAGACGCCAGTGGCAGAACATCAGGACGTAATGACCACAACATCCCAAGACATGCTGGCGTTATCGACGGCCGGCACCCCAATCCCTCGATCCATACCCTATAACCTACGACCTCGCCCACGACAAAAACAGCAGACCTTCTGTGCACCACCCGACGACTCAGGAGATGAAGCCGGAGACTTCAACCCACAGCTGACCCTAGTGTTCAGTCGTCGGGGGCGACACAGGTAGCAAAGTACATGCACTCACCCGCCGTGACCAGTCGTCTTCAGAAGGGGGGGCGTATGTCATACCAGGCCACGGGCCAGGTGGAGTTGCACCTGGTCGCAGCAGGTGTTCGCAGAGTGTGTCAGTGGCAGGTGTGCGCTGTTTGATAATGGCAGATGTGCGGTACTTGAGTGTGTGTGGCGGATCAGTGACGGTGGCAGGGCATGTGTGAACTTGACACCGACGTGCGACACCTGCCATCCCGGCCATCTGCCAGTACAGGACACATGACTTTGCCGCCCCCTCCCTCTCCCAGTGCATGAAGAAGGCAGTCTGCAAGCAGCGGCCGCGACGGGTGGAACAAGAGATACGTGGTGTGCTTCGGGACTCTGATTCGTCCAGCGAGAAATGTAACGCGTATGTGCAACTATCTGGCCCAGTGTTTTACTTTGTTTCGCCATTGGAACTGGCTCGCTTAAGGCCCTAGGGTATGGGGGTGTGGACCGCCCCATAAGTGTCCATGTAAGGTGTAGTTTTCTCCAGATCCTCCCTGGTTTTCCCGATCTGCATCGGTTTCGACTCGCCAGGTGAGAGAGGGGCATGCCGGCACGAACAGACCACGACCCATCGAGCCTCGTGTTCCCGGCTACAAGCTTAACCGGGTGGCGCCCAGAGCATTTTGTCGCAGCTCCGATCCTACCTCACTCTCACCGGACACGGCGTCAGCCTACATCAGTAAATATTATTGTCGTGTACAATAGAAGTTGGTCATGCTTTTACTACTAATATTTACGTTTAAGTATGAAATAAAAATTGTTAAATTTGTAAGGCATGTAACATGTTCAAACAAAAATTGTGGAGTGTAAATAGCAAATAAATATAGCATAGGTTAACACCGTGTCCGATGTGGTGATTTGCTAGTTTCTTTGTTTTGTGACATTTTATCTTTAAATTGTCTGTATCCTTTATATCAGTAATATACAGCATCCGTTTTGGGTACAAAGTTGTGTAGCATGATAGATTTGTGTACAAAATCTGCAAATTCGGACATGCAATAAGTAAAACAGTTGAGAAGTTTACAGGTGGAAGGTTTTCACTTGGTACAATAAAATTGCCAAGACAGTATACAATAAAATACATTATCTGAGTTTTCGATGTGCAATTTAATTCTTGTCAACAATATTATTAATTTCGAAACTCATATATGCCCAAATGTCTGTACAGAAACGTTACAAACCGTATGTATAATGTGTGTCGGGAATATTAAGTTACCCGCCATAACCTTCAACAATACAAAGTATGAACTGTATTTTTTATAAAAAATAAATTCATTTTACAGTAGTTTAAATAGAAGTTGTAGCATAAGCCTGTTATTTTTGACTTCTCTTATTTTGTGGGAAATAAATTATATACTAAATGTAGTAATGTATATTTTTAACAGCTCAAAGTATTTGCTTTAGTATTGGTTCTTACAGTCTCTTGGAAACCTTATTTGACATCAAATACAGTAGGCTAACAATATTAACGAGTACGTAACATTATTCCACGAAGGTCATATTTTACAGTACAAGGAATTAATGTAAACTGTAGGCCTATTTATTATAGACAGGCAAAGTATACTCGGGTATAATAGTTAACAGCTTTTATTTACATCTGTCGAGGAGAAGACCGGAATTTAAAGTCTATGGTTAGTGTTCGAGAAGTGAATTGATGTTTCAATATAACGTTTTCCTACATATGAACTAAGAATGACCTCGTGTATTAATTAATTAGTAAAATATGCCTTTTACAAAACAGTTCAAAGATACATGAAACATTAAACAATAGAATTGTACAGCTTTTATAACAATGCACAGGCATTTTACGTATCACTTTTTTTACTTCGATTTTCCGCGAAGTTGTTTAGCACTTGTAACCCCATATTTTTTAATAAATTTAAACCACTGAGAACTGTTCCGTTTTCACTTTCAATTAAAGGGCCTGCCACAATGAAAAGTTCCATCTGCTGTTGACTTGCCGCTCGCGCTGTCGCTACTGTGACCAATTTTTTTTTTCTGACAGGCCCCCATATCCTGCCATGTCAGCATGTCTACCAGCTCAGTCTAATGGGTACTCCGACATGCATTAGTCGCTAAAACGAAGGAAGGGGTGGGGATTGAATGTGTCTCAAGGCAAAGCCTCGTACACCTGAGTTGCGGTTTCTCTAAGCAACAGGTGGCGGGCATCGCGGCGTAGCAGGGTTGAAAATGGAGGCTACGGCCGCGATTGGGGCCGTGACCTCCCCCCGAAGAGAGCAAGAGTCAGAATAAGGGCACAGAAAAACCAGCACAAATAGGTTAGGGTGCTGGGAAAAGCTGTGCGACAGGCGTGACAGGGATAAAAATATCCACATAAGTAAGTGGTAGGCAGTGATAAAGATGGGTATGGCTCGACGTCCTGTTGCCAGAACACTAGGAAATATGAGGTGGCTGGTGAAATGAGATGGGATTGGCCGGCGGCTCTGGCCAATCAGAATGGCGGCTCAGCGAGCCTGTTTTCGCCAGTTGGGCCTGAGCGCCCCTGGCAGCGACAAGTCGAACATAGCCAGTTTGTCTGATTGCCGAGCTGTTAGGGATATTCCCGCATCAGACCAGGCCTGGCACAACAATATCCAAAACAGCAAGCTAGGCCAAGCCTACTTCTCGGCGACAGCAGCAGAAAACTGTACAGCTCAGCCTGTACACAGGCTCCATCTTCTTTCTTCTTGCAGACAGAAGTAAACCTTTCATTGCCACTGATGAGAGGGGGCGTAACTCCCGGAAGCCACCCCCACTCTCATCTCCAAAATAATTCGTCGGTCTTGAATGAGTGGCTAGGCAGGAGAGACATCCAGGATCTACCATGTGGCGGGTTAGGTCCACCGGCCCCGACGTCGAAGGTCCCCGATGACGTTGGTCCAAGTTCCGATGCATTCCAGTTCTCGCTCCCCACACCCCCTGCATTGCACAGCCCGCAGGCTCCAGCAGTTGGATTCGCTACACTTCGCATTTTTCAGCACCTCGAGATCCCTCCAGACCGCCTTGACCGTTGGACTCCTTCCCGCAGAGCGCGTCGTCCGTCTTCATGCTGAGCTGTACAACTCGCTGCCGCTGCCGTCGACAGCGCTTGCGCACCGGCCAGTTGGTCCACGAGTCAGTATTTGAATATTCTTGACAACTCCTCAGCGAGAAGCCCTGTATTCGCCACCAACAGGACGCGCTCGATTGCAGATGGTCGCTGCCGCATGGCTGCCTCGATCGCACCGCCCCCTACAGGCCACGGCACTTCGTTGCAATGAAAATGGCGGCACCTCCCGGCGCGCAGCTCCACAGGAGCACGATGTTCACGCCAGGACAGCCACGATACGAGGCAACTGTTACCGGCCTGTTTTCTCCTCTTTATATGCCACAATGAATGCCGGTGCCTGCCGCTGGGTACAGTTCATTCTGCGCACAATAGGTGGCAGAGTAGTCGCAAATTTTTGTTTGTTTACGTTTTTTCTCCGCACGCTGTCACGTCATTGGCTCTCGTTTTGTGACGTTCATCAGTCAACCAATAGCAATCACCTTGCCTCTCCCTATCGGTGTTGCCCGATGAGTGACGCCCCTGCTGTTGCCAAAAAAGTTAAAAGTTCGTCTGGAATTGACAGCACTGCCCTGCAAGCAGAATGGCAGTGACGTCATGATCACGTGGACCAATCAGATAACCAGAATCACACCGGCACAGCACTGCACTGCATGGCAGTTAAAAGTTCATTGTGGGACCCGGTGTTATGAGAGATGACCGATCGTCCCGCCTAACGTTCGCTTTCCATTGCTGAAAACTCGTAGGATCGAGTGAAAATGTGTGAAATATTATTACTCCTGCAAACAAGAACTTTTGCATACTGAACCATTTTACTTTACCGGCTATAAACTTATATCAAAGGCATGGCTGGTGCACTTCTGTTTCCCACAGTTCATCTCTTCCCCTCCTTTGTCACGTTACGTTGTGACGTCAGAAGGCGGAACCTCAAGTCGTCCATTGACCTTGAGGGAGCAGAAGTTTATTACACTGAAGCCGACTTACGGTTTTTTTGGTTTGGGGGGGGGGGGGATGGCTGACAACACTTATCGCTGACAGTCCGCCAGTGTCCGTGAGCAATAAGGGAACAGTGTGACGGGGACGAGGGTGGAGGAGATCTTAATTATGAAAATACTAGTGTGCTTTAAGAGCGTTCCCGACTAGGCGCCAGCCGGTTAGCGGAAAACCCGCACTCAGATGTTACGAGTGGAGTGGTCTCAAGGTCGGGTGGCCGACGGCCGGCTTCAAAACTCTCGTCCTCCGCCGTTCTACTTACTCGGGTAGTGTTATGGCCCTCCCCACGCTCATATCCAAACATACACAATGCACTCGACAGGAATTTCGGGCACCTGTACACCCATATAAAATTACATAACTGGATTGTAGGGTCCTGTGCCTTGAAACACAGTGAAGCGGCGAAGTCAATAACAACACAAAATATAGGCAAGGCGTTATTATTCACTCACACCGGTCTCCCAGTACAAAAGCAATCCTGGCGATGGCTGAAGCGGTCTCTGACCTAGCCCGTCCGGTGGGCGACGCAGCAAAAATCCCACGTGGTGGAAAGTAGAAAATTAAAGTATGATAAGCCCCTGGGCGCGGAACGAGTGGACAGTGGTGAGGGGTTAACCCGGGCACTGAAGTTAACGTTAAATTAAATGTTCCAAAAGACGAAGAAAATAATTATTGCTGTGAAATGATAAGACAAAGAGATGCTGGTGCCCGGGCGACCGGAGCCGAACCGCCTCGACACGCCGCCAGTAGTCAACTGCCGAAGCCTTGGCGGTCTCAGGGCGACAACGCCGCTGAGTGTGCTAAAACTTCGTTAACACATAAAAACACGTACAACATACAAACAAAGCACTTGAAAAATTGTAGAAAATTTAGACTTGCTGATTAATGTCCAAAAGGTTGTTTGGAATGTTCATATTTATATTTTAAAGAATTTAGGTCAGACAATATTTTCCGTTACTTGCATTTAAATTACTTTATGAACAGAGAATTACTTTAATATGGTTAAATGAAAAATCTAGAGAGCCATGTTATTATAAAGAAAAGCATTTTAACAATTATAAGTTTTAAAGAAATTACGCGACAGAGGTTGCCGGTTGGGCGAGTCCAACATTATGTTAGGCGCAGGGATGTTTCTACCTGTGTTTGAGGTTAGACCTGACAAGTATTTCCAAGGGGCTGATTTTTGGGAAACAAGGTTACCCCTGGCCTAGTACGTTTCTTTATAACACTGCACACGTGTCCCCTTTGCCATCACTTACACAGAACACCCGCACTGACAGTCCGTGGTTCACAGCGTGTTTGTGGCATTTAGGCTTGATGGGACGTATTCCTAGCAATTGCTAGGGATTAAGTGAATTTTGTCTACAGCTGGACGTTGCGTCTGACTGCGGGGGCGGCGTCGGGACGCCGTGGCCTCTTGTGACCATGCTGCCAGGCGTTTTCCCATATGCGCCCGCAGTACTGCTATCCAGGTGTGTTCCTGAATGCGTGGTGCACACGACGGGCTGTACCGAGGGCATGCGGCTTGGTCCGCGTCAAGTGTCATTAATCGGCAAAATATTTCTCCGTCAGTAAATAGATAATATCGGAACGTAAAATCAGTAAACATTACTGCTATGTGTGATGCCAAGCAACTACATCTATGTCATATCTGTGATGTCATATTCGCGATAAACAATCAAGTTATTTTGTTCGTTGTGTAAATTTTATTTACTTTAAAAACAAATTTCGTATATTTTCTGTATATTGTTGCATCTAGCACGACTTACGACTGATAACTATTTCTTACGACGCAGTTTAAACATCGCGTGTATTTATGTTTGGGAAACTGTATCAATTATTTTTAAATACATCTGAAAGATACAATTCAACCTCGAAGTATTATTTATGCATGAAAACTACACGACGAATGCTTCAGTAACTAAAAACAGACATTAAATAAACATATATAAATTAATAGATATCCACTTTGGCCTGTGTATCTTAAAAAAGACTCCTTGTTCTACCATTAGATAACTTCACCTTTTGAATTTTCGCCAAAAAATATAGGTTACTGACAACACTGATGTTCTGAAGCGCCAGTAAAATCGGTAATCTCAGTAAACGGATGTAGCCTCACATGGGATATCGTCATCAACCATCTGTGACTACCAGTGCAGTCAGCAATATCGGAACTATAGCTGACATTACTGAAAACACTGGACAGTGAAATCAGTGAATAACGGAAGGTGGCCAAGAAGTGATTAGAAGACTGCGGATCTCCTACCTTGCAATTTATGGAAGACCAAACCTTAAAAGATGCCGTTCCAAAGGCATGAGGCAGTAGACAAATCGGCTGGTCAAACAGGCACGACGATCTCGTCTCGCACAAGGAGAAAAGGTCGTCCCCAGGCCGTAAACAGCACGGCAGCAAAATGCTCGCCAAAAGACTCAGACATAGTAAAGTTATATAATTTGGCCATTACAATCTATAAAACACAGTCACAATGCCTCGTTCCACACAACTTCATAACGTACGGTATTTTGCGTCTCATTTCCTAACAAAAGTGTTTAGAGGAAAAATTATTTTTGCTGTGTTCATATTTCTTTTTTATAATTAATACGATTCAACTAATTAAAAATTTAATGCAACTACCCCATTCGAGGAGGTCGTTGTCATTCGATCCTTGTACATGCCAATCGCCCCAGTTCAAATCAGGTCTATCTACGAACACATTTATGGGATTTAACCATTTACAAAAGTTTTTATTGATTTACATAAAGAAAAACAATAAAATATTTACAGTGAAGGCATTATTTGATGTGTTGTATAATAATCTGCAGAAGTATGCAATTGATTTTATTTTACAGACATGCATAACGGATTTTAATAGGAAAACATTTGGAAGTGCGAAAATTCAGATTTTTGGAATTTTGTAACTGTAAAATCTAAATTTGCAGTAAAAAGTAGCTGTTTTTAAACCAAGATTCCGATTATTTAATTTTTATCTGTTGCACTTAACATGTTGACGTTGACACCGTCAGACCCCAGCCTTTTTACTCACGACACACCTATAAGAGTGCTTCACGAGTTTATTCCCCAGCGCAGTGTAAGTCTGGGTTAACCCGGTGCAACCAGGGGCGAGCACCTCGCACGCGATCTGACACCGGGTCAGTGTGCTAACACAACGGACCAAGAAACACCCGAGAAAGTAGAAGTAAAATGTTTATTTTGAATAAGCATTTTATATATAGGACAAGTAGACAGTAAGCAAGGGTATTTTATGTATGTTGGGTGAGAGCAGAGTATGTTAGTAATAATAACATTTTTAGTAATAATATTTCAAGGTCACACGGTGCACGAACTTGGGTACTCATCATTAGAAAGACACAAACATTATGTGCACAATTCAATTTGATAATACTTATATTTAGTTATTAAGAGAGTCATGTTTTTGTATGTATCACGTCATCTCATTTCACGATTAAGGGACATTTTGGTTGTGGTGGGAGCGCCGGACTGTGTCCGAGGCTCCGCGCCAAGGTCAAGTCAGTCTTGATCAGCGGGCAGACAGATCGGTCGGGTGTTACTC